>JAOTBA010045812.1:0-13755 GCA_025629845.1 Erythroxylum squamatum
TGGTGTTTTCGATTATACATCACGATGTTGTATGGTCTTTTCCGCAGCGTATTGTGAATACTCGGACCGTACGCGATTCAACAGTTTCAACCCATAAAAAGCTTTCCTTAATCTGTACACCTTCTCCTCCTTTCCCTCTACAATAAACCCCTCAGGCTGCTCTACATAAATCTTCTCCTTTAGCTCTTCATTCAGGAATGCTGACTTGACATCTAGCTGATGCACAAGCCAACCTCTCTCAGCTGAAATGTTCAAGATGAGTCGAATTGTTTCCAACCTAGCTACTGGTGCAAAGGTGTATGAGTAATCCACTCCATTCACTTGAGAATACCCCTTGATAACTAATCTTTCCTTGAATTTGTTCAAGGTACCATCTGGATTTACCTTTGTTTTGTAAACCCACTTCACACCAATGATTTTTCTGTCAGCTGGTTTCTCTACTAGCTCCCAAGTCTGATTGTTTTCAATCATTCTAATTTCCTCCACCATTGCAGCTAGCCACTCCTTGCTTTCTTTTGCTTCTTTGAAGCTTACTGGTTCGCAAAGGGTTAGATTGCAAGTTTGGTAAATATCAGTATGAAGTCTTGTACCTCTTTTTGGAATATGATCTGCCTGATCTTCCAAGTCACTGTCAGTATGGATTTCTGGTCTGGCTCCTCTTCACTTTCGTGATCTTCATCTATTTGTGGTTTGGTATCAGCTTCAGACTCCTCTTCTGAAGTAATCTCTGGCAACTTGACTTCTCACAGCAGCATCTTGTCTATTCGTGCATTATCTTCTTCCAATTCTGACCAATCCCAAACCTCATCTTCTAGGAAAGTTACATCCCTGCTGGTCTAGACTTCCTTCTTGTTGGGAATCAGGATTCTATATCCTTTACTGACTTCAGAGTAACCAAAGAAAACCCCTGCTGTAGCCTTGGAGTCCATCTTGTTCCTCTTTTGTTGTGGCACATTGGTGAAATAAGGAGAGCCAAAGATCTTTAGGTTTTTCAAATTCGGTTGCCTCATGTGCCAAGCTTCATATGCTGTCTTCTTCTCCAAAGCTTTAGTTGGAAGTTTGTTGAGGAGGAACACTGATGTAGCTGCAGCCTCAGCCCAAAGAAACTTAGGTAGAGATTTTTCCTGGAGCAAATATCTAACCATCTCCATGATGATTCTGTTCTTTCTTTCACTCACCCCATTCTATTAGGGTGAGTAAGGCATTGGCAACTGATGTACAATGCCATTTTCTTGACAAATCTTGTCCATTTTCTGATTACAAAACTCAGATCCATTATCACTTCTGAGTTTCTTTAACCTCTTCCCACTTTGATTCTCTGCCATGAGCTTGAACCTCTGAAAGACTTCTGGTACCTATGCTTTGGATTTGAGGAAATAAATCCAGCAATATCTTGACTTGTCATCAATGAAGGTGACAAATAATCTGCTTCCATTCAGAGATTCAACTAGCAAAGGTCCACACACATCAGTATGGACCAATTCAAGCAACTCGGATGCTCTCCAATTGTTGTCCTTGAATGGTTCTCTTGCCTTCTTTGCTTGTATGTATGTAGTGCACACTTGTTGAGTTTCTTCAAGAATTGGCACACCTCGAACTAGATCTGTCTCACACAGCTTTATTAGGCCCTTCCAGTGAGGATGACCAAGCCTCTTGTGCTAGATACTTGTCACCTTAACACTTGCATTGAGTGCTAACTGATGCTGATCAAGTAGGTTCAGCACATAACTTCTGTCCTTGGCTCTAATCTTAAACAGAAGTCTTCCATCCGAAGTTGCAATTGTGCAAAAACCACCTTAGAAGAGGATTGAGTATCCTTTTTCAATCAGTTGGGAAACACTAAGGAGGCTTTGCTCAAGATCTGGAACATAGAGCACATCTTCAAGTGTCTTTGGACCCTTCATACTTTCAATCACGACAGCTCCTCTTCCCTTTGCAGAAATCAATTGTCCATTGCCAATCTTCACTCTACACGTGTGCTTCTTGTCTAAGTTCTTGAAGATGCTCAGATTGCTTGTCATGTGATTTGAGCAGCCATTATCCACAATCCAACTGTCTGCTGAAATCGTGGTATTGTGACAGGAAGCTACAAACAGCTGTTCATCTTCTTTCTTGGCAGCAATGTGGGCTTCTCCTGGATTCTGTTCTTATTCCTTGCTTCTACAGAACTTGTCTATATGTCTGAGCTTCTTGCATTTCCTGCACTTAACATTAGGTCTTCTCCAACATTTATAATGGGGATGATTTGTCTTACCACAATGCTTGCAGGGATCTCTTTAGGACTGAGATGAAGTTACTGAACTTTCTTGCTTTTCTTGTTTCTTGCTTTATGAATCGGCTTTGGTCCAGCTTTTCTTCTTTCCTCCTCTATTGTTCTTCTGACTTGCCCTGAGTGCTCCTTCGGTGACTTCAGCATTTCTTAGTACTCTCCTTTGCTCTTGGGCTTGCAGAAAACTCATCAACTCTGACAACTTCAGATCTGTCATATCTCTAGTGTTTTCCAAAGAGATGATAGTTGCTTCGAATTTCTCTGGAAGGGAAATTAGCATCTTCTGTACAATTTTTTCATCTTCAAATCGACTTCCAAGAAGTCTGATCTTGTTTGCAAGATCTTGCAATTTTCCAGCTTATGTTTTGACAGATTCATCTTCTGTCATTTGGAGCTTGTCAAACTCCCTCATCAGATTAATTACCTTTATGCTCTTCACTCTCTCATCTCCTTCATACTCAGCCTACAAGTAATCCCATATCTCTTTGGCAGATTTTAAATGCATGATTCTTGTGAATAACGAAGGGCTTACTGCTGAGTAGAGGCAAGACTTGGCCCTGGCTTTTCTGGTAAGTCTTTCCCTCTGATACTTCATCTGATTTACTGTTGCATTGTTTGCTAATGGATCAACTTGATAATCTTCTTCAACAGGCTCACACAAGTCCAGTCCTTTCAAGTATGTTTGCATCTTTACTGCCCAAATCTGGTACGACTCTCCATCAAATAATGGTGCTTGCATGCTTGGAAATCCTTACATCGTGGTGTCTGTACTCCTTCGAGTCTGCAAAAACTTTCTTGTTCGAAGAAGACTTCCAAAAACCTCTCCACAGACTCCTTAAGATCCTTCAATAAATGCTCTGATACTACTCTTGATTTTATGATTTCGTATAGCTAATTTATAGAAGACAGATATTGAGAAGAATAAATTAAGAGCTTAATTTATGTTGGAATGGATTGTTTTGTAAAACCTGCTGTGTTGAAGCTAGCTGAAGATCTTGCAATAGCAATCAAGCTGAAGAAGAAAAGTAGAGTGAAAATCAAGTTGAATCATCCTAGACTTGTCAGAAAACTTAAGTTGATGATACTTGGTATAATTCAGGGCTGCATGTTTCGAGGGAATGAAGAGCAAGTTCAGATGAGTGAAATTCAATGGAAAAGGGAAGATGAAGGCAAGATGGAAGCAACAATGAAGAATTGAAAATGTGCAGATTAAAAAAACCAGATATTGCAGCAAGAAGAAAAATCAGAAGAAGAGTTGCAGAGTAGGAAGAATGAAAAGGCTGAACCAAATCAAGTTAGATTAATTAGCATAATTAAGAGTTGTTAAACTTAAGCAAAAGAGCAGCTGGTCCATGCATCAAGCATTTCACTCTCATGGCCTGACAATCAAATTTGGATGTCAGGATTTTGTTGGCTGAAGCATTAAAGGCTGTTGAAGATCCTAGATTTTTGTTTTTGCAAAGAAGACAAATTGGATACTTTAGTGTTTAGCCAAATGAAGAAATGAGTGTACTAGACTAGCCTTAACCATCAGTTCTTGTTTTTACTTTTCAGTTATTAGAAAATCGCATCAGATGTCTTTGGAGCATATATGAAGCTCATGTTTTACTTTTCCAGCAGAGAGCAATGTATGAAAAAAAACAGAAACTATCAATGCAAACTTCTGTTTTCCATATTGAACTTTTGCTTTTGTTTTGAATTCAGAAGAAAACCTTTAGAAGTTGAATAGAACAGTAGATGTCTTGTTTTTCTGGCAATCTTAAGCAAATTTAGAATTAGAATTGTGAGTGAAAACCAAAGATTTTTAGCATTACTCAATTTTTCCAATTCATCAATTTTTCAAGTTCAGTCCATTTTCTCTGGTGTTGCTCGAGTAGTATCTGTTTTACAAAAATCAAGCTTTTAAGCAGAATAGCAGAAGTAGCATATTGGGGAAAACCAAAACTTGCAAAGCTGAAGTGTTTTTCGGATTTCCTTAGGAAGTGAGATTTTACACAACTACCAAATTCTTACAAACACTTCAAATCAGCAGTTGAGCTTTATTACATTTTGAGAGGAGCATTTCAGATTGCAAAAATCAAACTATCAGCATTCATTCCCTTGGTAGCTGACGTGAACAGTAGAGCTACATTCATTTTTCAATATACACAAAATCATTCACCATACATTCACTGATTTGTGAAAGATTTGAGCTACAATTTTAGAGGTGCATCATACATTCAGTCCACAAAACAAAGGAGACAGAAGTTGGAACATTTCTCTTCTTGTGAAAGCTTGCGTGAACAGTGCACCAAGTGCTTGACAATTTGCTTGAACAGACTCCAAGCTCGACAGGTTGTGTGCTGAAGGTGCTTTCTTCAATCAGTCAAGGGGGCATCTCCAAGAATTTATTCTCTTTGTATTTATACATTTGCTACATTGGCTGTCAACAACTGTTAACAGACTTAACTGAAAAAGCTAACTTCTAACTGTGAATAACGTCTCCATGAATCTCTAGACTTCTAAGACTCCAACAATAATCTATATTTTTGATTTAAGATTAAAAACCTCATCAGGAACGTGTAGGTTCACAATAGGCAAAGCATAATCAGTACTTTTATTAGCAGGTAAGCGTAATGGTAAAGCCTGAGTCATGAGGGCGTCTTTGTTTAAGTAGACGCTGCGGAGGAGGAGGAAGAATTAGTGCGGGTGTTGGAGGAAGAAGAAGAAAATCTGTCACAAAGGTGCAAACTGAAATCATTATTCGGAAACGAGGACTGTATCGTTCCAGCCTTCTAGCACAACACTACTGAGATAGACTCTGTTATTACAAAAACTGGAAACATGAAGATACAAGTTCCAGAAAAAAGAGCAAGACAAACTTCTAAGAAACCATAGCCATTATCGTTCGTTCCTATGCGATCCTAGGCTTTATCATGGCATGTAAAGGATGAAGCTTGCGAGTTATTAGTCCGTAAGTATCAACATTATTTGCTTCTTCACCATCTTTCAGTCTCCACTCAAATTCTTGCACTAACCTGCCAATTGATGTGCAAGCAATCAACATTGCCTGAAGAGCTCCTGCACATGTTCTCTTTCCAGCCCCAAAAGCCATCGTCTTGTGCAGGTCCAAAGGATCATAGTTTCCATCAAGAAATCTCTCAGGGTTCCACCCTTCAGGGTTCTTCCACCTTTTCTTATCCATGTTGCATCCATATATATTAACAGCAATCTGCGTTAGTGAATATCGGACAAAATTAGTCAGTGATTGTCCATCCTAATAAACCGGTAAACAAACTTCTCAAGACAAACTAACCAACCTCACTTCCGGCAGGAACATAGTAGCCCCCTAATTCAACGTCTTGTTGCACGTATCGCAAGGGTATAACCGGAGCGGGACTGTACTTCCGAATAGTTTCATGAAAGACAGCATTCAAGTATGGAAGTTGGGATAGATGCTCCTCCTTAATCTTTTCACTTCCACAAACATTTACCAATTCCTGGTAGAGCTTATCCTGATGCGTAAAGAGGCAGTTGATTAGAAACATGTATGAACACACCTTGAAACATCAAGAACAAAGAAGTGATAGTAAGGAAATTCAGACAACCTGACAGGCAGGGCTATTTGCGAGCTCATACATTGCCCATTCTGTAGTAACCATAGTTGTATCAGAATTCTCAATGATCGGCTCCCAAAGCAACGTAGTAATTTGATTCTCAGTAAGTGTTTTGCCTTCGGATAATAGGAAATCAATATAACAATTCACTTCCTGTTTCAAACGTGATCGAAGTTAGAGAAGTGTATACAGAATTCTGCACTTGAAGACAGAAGAAACACGCCCACCTGTCCTGAAGCAATGCGTTGCTTTTGCTTCTTGATAAGAGCATTCATCACTGCTTGCCTGCGTACATGCATTCGTTCGATCTTTTTTTCCAATCTCTTATTAGGAATCCAACTCAGATATGGAAAGAAATCTCTCCAATCCACATCGATGGCACCCTCCATCGGATCAAGCACTAGAATTTGAAAAATGTCGTTCCTGGACAAAGTGGTCCTGAGTTCATCAACATAAACAGACTTTACATCCTCTCCCATTGTCTGCAAAAAAGTGTGGACTTGACATTTCAACACTTAATTTGAAACCTTTAGCAGTGAAGCATCAGGAACAAGTAAAAGAAAAAGACCAACTCACCTCTTTCATTGCTAGTCCAAAAAGCTGAAATTCAAATATTTCCCTGAAATTCACATCTTGTTCAGGATAATTCTTGACATGATCATGCAATTGGCTTGATATACTCTCTATCATCACATCCCTGTGTCCCGGCCGATGTCGTTTCTGGAGATAGAATGTATAATTTGATCATATAAACTGTATTCTTAACAGGATCTAAAAAGCAAGTCCTGGTAGCTAACCTGGGCCTTTGGTCCCAACATGTTAGTGAGTATAAATCGTTTCACCGTCTGATGGAACTCATCATAATCACTTGTTGCAACCATAGATTTGTTGTGGGAAAGAACAGTCACTGATTTGGATAGTTTTCTTGTTGAGATGGAAGAAAACCGATCCACCATGGCCTGTAATAACCATGATTATTACACTTCAGAGAGATGTCTCGGGAGACCTAAAAATTTCTCAAAGTCAAGAAATTCTTACAACTCGAAAGTGCAGTCCAATCTCGAGCAGACTGTTTGTCTTTTAAACAAAATCCTAAGACCCAGTTCCCTCGATTGGCCCAAATTAAACCGCCTCTACTTGTTGCTAGTTAGTCGGTTTGACACAAAGAATCGAGGAAAAAACAATCAACAGGACAGTCCACAGTACTTTACTTTTATTCTTTTTCTATAAATATCTTTCCCTGTCCTAAACGTCAGCCACCAAATCTAAGTCCTGACGTGACCCCAATATCTGAAGTTTTGTTCTTGCCACTTAAGTACTTAACATCACCGAATATGATTATAAAACATAGTATACAGATAGTAAAGTGAGCACCTTTGAAGCTTTACAATGGATATGCAAATGAAGCTAAATCGATCACCTCTTTAGCAACATCGATTGAATTGAGAACGATAACAGTGGAAGCTCCGGTTCTGATCGAGTAGATTGGCCCATACGTCTCAGCCCATCTCGTAAATGTCTTGTGGGGTTTCTTCTCTGTAAGTTGGAGTAAGTTCCCGATCACCGGCAAACCTGGTACAACTGCATGAGAATACCGTCAGGTTGACAATTGCTCTAACCGACGAGGATCTGAGTTAATAGAGTAACCCCAACAAAGGAAACAGACAAAAAAGATCACATGCACCTGGTACGGGACAAAGCTTGGTATGTGCTTGTTTTTGGTCGAAAGCTATCCTTTTGATGACGTAGACGGAGAAGACTAAGCCGCCAACAGCGGCGGAGGTGGCATAGGACATAGGCAGAGAAATTTGAGGGATGCTTGTAAGGATGTCCATGTGGAGATCACAATTAAAGTACTCTGGTATTATGACTAAGGGAAGAAGGGGAGCCCTTGTGCATTTAATCTCATGAACCCGTGCTATAAATAGTGGAGCTAATGATGCCACACCAGCATTGGTTCAGTTCTAAATAAATATTAAAATATTGTGCTTTTTTCGTAATAGTTTACGAATTGGATTATGGGGAAAATGGGGAAAGATACGTGTAATACATGCAAACGGCTAAAAAGCATGTTAGAGTAGGTAACATAACCAATGACCCATTTGACTATTTCAGTTTCTGAGCTGAGTCACAGAACTCGAAACTCGAGAGGTTTTAGCTCATGTCCCCGAATCTACCATGCATGTTTGGCTGACTAGCTTAGTATGGTTTGGAAGGATGCTTTGTCTTGGATTTGGGTACTTGGATGTTTACGTGACTAAGGGCCTGGCTGATTAATTTAGCGGCCGGGGCCATGTTTTGGAGGCTGGGTCGACGACAAATCGGAAGTATCAAGGACATTGTCCAATGTGAAGATGGTGCAGATTCCCGTGGCGTTTGCTTTGGATTTTGCCTCAGAGAAAACGAATACATAAAACAGAATAAGAAAAGGATAACAGTTAACCAAAAAAAAAAAAAAGGATAACAGTAACAGGTAATAACCGTAAGTTTCAAGTTTTAAACAATATAAAAAATTAAATCAATTTAATTTCTACCTTTTAATTTAATATAAAAGTTGAAATTAGATTAACCCTTTTATAATTAATTGAAGGTTATTAATTCCAAATAGAGTTGAGATGTTAAAATTCAACATTTAGAGTGCTAATTTATTAGAATTAATTTTGATTTATTTAAAATATCAAATTGAGTATATTTTTTATTTTTAAATTAATTAAAGTACAATTAATTATCAATTATGTTGCTTAATTTTAAAATGATTTTTATATCAATACCTTGATACGGGATAGCTAGTCAATAGAAAACTTAGTAACTGTTTGAATGGACTTTTGAGAGGTCAACAAGTACTTTTCTCCACTACAAAAGCTTTTTTAAAGAAAAATAAGTGTTTAACTGTAAAATAAAAACACTTTTTTTGATATATATGACTTTTTATTAGCAAAATATAGCTTTTTAAAAAAAGCCTCTTAAATGGCTTTTTTTGGTAGATTTTTCAGATCAATTAATGAGCTTTTTTTAGTCCCTTTTATCCTTTTGTTTTACACATAATTTCCACGATATCCACAAACTCATCTTCACGTTTATTTTGCAAACTCATCTTTTCTATTAATATAAAATGCATAATTTATTATATATTTAACTATTTACTCAACTTGAATATTTATTTTGGGATTTATATAATATTATTTGACTTTTTTATATGTTTTAATATTTATTTTAGATATTAGTTTTACTTATGTTATAATCCATATAAAAGATTTGGTTAGATATTAATTCATTTATGTTTCATATGGTTTAAATGTATATAATAATTAATACATTGTGCTTTGCATATTATTTAATATACTTTAAATAATTTTTATATGCATAAAAAAAATTTATTACAAAATAAAATATAGTTAAAATTAAAGTGCCTTTTATTTTTATGTTACCAAATAGTATATTGTATGAAATTCTTTTTAAAAAACTCTTTTTTAAATGATAATCAAACAGTCAACTAGCTTCTTAAAAAAAACTCTTTTTAGAAAAGATCTATAGAAATAACTCTACTGACAAAAGCTCTACTGATATAAGCCCAATCAAATAGAGACTTATTTAAATTGAAAAGGAACAGGTTACAAATAAGACGAAAAAAGATTCCCATTACCTACTAAACCTTAAATGGGATATTACTTCTCATACGTTTAAAAGAAATTTTAAACACAAAGTTAACAATAATAATAATAATAATAATAATAATAATAATAATAATAATAATGGACCTACAAGTGGAAAGAAGATTTGGTGCTCCTACACATAAACGGACAGAAATTATGACATTTATATTGAATAAACTAATACATTAAAAGTAATGATTAAAAGAATCATTTATTTGGCCTGTTTAATAGTAAAAATTTTGAACCATTTGATTATTTGATTTTTTGTTCAGTTTTTGACTTTTCAGTTTTATTTACTTTAATAACTTTTGTTGTTAAATACGGATCAATTTATTAATTAATGTGTTAATTTTTAAATTAATAATGTTAAGATATGTGTTATGATATTTTAGGCATTATTTGTAATTGGATATCTTTGGTTATTTGTGGAATTTAATTATGACAAGTATTCTACCTCATGTGAAATTCTTTGAAGATAAGGTTTATTTGAGACAAAATCCTAGTCAAAATAGGATTTAATTAGAATAAAATCACCATATCCTGATTAAGATAGGATGCAATTTTTTTTTTGTGATTTTTGGTCTCTTCTTTACAACCTAATTCAGTAGTTTTATTTATCTAAGGCAATTGAATTTTTTGGTTACATTATCTACATTGGATAGTTGTTTTTCTCTGCCCATTGTGTGAATTTTCTGGGCTGATTTGTGTGGGAAAAATAACTATAACATGATGACTTGACAGCTATAATTTTAGGTATCTAAAACTATTTTTTGTGGCTGATTTTGTGGCGATCCTATCCAAATTTATAGCTATGTTTTACTTCATTGGTTGCGTGAATTTTCTGGTCTATCTAGATATATTTTTGAGTGAAAAATGTCTAGAAAACGTGTGATTTGCCAGCTGTAAATCCGGTGATCTTGCGTTATCTTTGGTAGTTGATTTTTGATAATTTGGGCAATCTTTTGTAGCTATATACTACATGCATTAACTAGAATTTTCGGATAGCTTCTTAATTAGTTTCTGAGAGGAGCAATGTGCAGATTTTTTATTGTGTGTGTAGTTGTATTTTTTAAGGTTTAGTTGGTGAAACAATTATTTAATTGATTAACATATAACAATTGCGTTTTCTCTATTTTTTTGAACATTACACGATCTATCCTTCATTATTGGGCAGCTGCGTTTTCTAAGTGTTGCGTGATTTTTTTTGGGCTGTCTTGGTGTGGTTTTTGACTAAAAAACATTCAACAGTTTTCGTGGGTTTGCAGCTATTTTGTTTTGACATTTTGGTAATGAAACATTAGTGTTTTTGTTGATTTATCGTGGTTGTTGTGTGTGGGATATCTTAGTGACATTATCGAAAGTTCACAATAGAATTTTTGGTGGACAATTTTTTGATCCTTCATTGAAGAAGCTGGATTTTTTAGGGGAGTTGTTTCTCTTATCTCAAGTGTCTTTGTTTATGTCCGTTATTGTTTCTACTACTTGAGTTATTTTATTTTCATTTTTTATTATCAAATACTACTTAGAAAATCTTCTGTTGAGGTTAACACTAGGTGGTCGTATTATTAAGAGTGAAATACTTTCACGAATAGTGAGAATGAGGGATAGTATCAAGGGTAGGGTAAATCGGCTCTGTAATGCCTTGAGTTAAACTATTGTTGTTATTGAGTGAAAAGAGATTAAGCTGAGTGAGGGGCCCATAGATGTAGACCAGGTGTGCTGAACTACATTACCAAATCTCTAGTGTTGATTTGTTTATTTCGTACTTAATTTTTCTATTTTCGTTTGTGCTAGAAAATTAACAGTTATGTCACAGTTGCTTTATAGTAAGCAACCGTCAGTTACAGTTTAAAGCAACTGCGGCAAAACTAGAATTTTGCAAAGCTATATCTGTAACATCCTGTTACCCATGTTAAGGCTAAAATAGTAAATGTGAGAGATTACTGAAAAATTAGGAAACACATTTCAAGCTCATGCATTACATGGTATGCACATACACGTGAATATTGAATCTGTGCGCATAAAATTAATTGTACATGCATTCATTGACAATTTCTGGGTATAATTGTTTGTATATGTGAGTATATTGAGAAATGTGATTTTATGTGTTGAAAATTTGATTTGGAGAGTGTGTTTGTTGATTTAGAATTTCTGAAATTTTTGGAAATATTTTTGAAAATTGTTGGGTATTTTAGCTAGGAAAAAAATTGTCAAGTAGCAAAATAATTATTAAATGGTAGTAAAAATTACTGTCTAATGGCAATAGAAATTTTGATAAATGACTTTAGGAATTATTGAGAAGTGCCATTGAAAATTGGAGAACAATTGAAGTAGAAATTGAATTGATGGGACTAGTTAAATGAAAGAACCAATCAAATGTTTTAGAAATTGGACAAGTGGCAAGTGACAAACATCACTTGCCAAATAATGCCTTGAGCCCACTACTCTTTTAATATTAAAAGCCTTTTTTTGTTGCCTTTCACAATGCTTCTCTCTACAAAGGGGAAATTGGTGCTTTATTTTGGTTTCCTCCATCATTTTCGTGGCTCTCTTCTCTTCTCCTTCATCATTTTCGTTTTCTTCAATCACTGCCATATTAACTTTGAAGATTACACTTTCCTCCATTTGCTACTAGCGTTCTTGCTATCTTCTTCCTCATTGTCACTAAAAACCTATCTCTAACACCTTCAAGAATATGATGAACGTGTGATGCTTAGAAGCTAGGGCTAGTGTTGTTTTTGAAGAATCTGAAGTAAAACCAAGTAAGTTATGCTTTAAATGTTATGGGTATTGTTAAAATGAAACTAGAATGATGAGAAATGTGGGATTGATGACTTGATTATGTGAGTTGTGTGTGTGTGACGTGGATGGTGAAAAATCTATGTAAATGTCATGTTTTTGTAATTGTGAATGATCATTAATGACCCATGATTTATTATAGAGATGTTTTGGAAGTTGAATGATCCATATAATGGTTTTAGGATGAGTGTAGAAAATCAATTATGAATGGGAAAATATATGTGTTCTGTTTTTGTTTAATGATCAAATATAGATCATGAACTGATTTGTGAATGTTTTGGATTTGAAATGGGGTTGAGAATGAGGAGTGTTGGGGTAGAAAAGGTGATCTTGGTATGAGTTGTGTTAAGGTAAGATTTGAAAACAAAATTTGATAGTTGAGCTGGAAAATGTTGCAGCAACATGATCTCTTAGTATGCTTCAGTCTTTTAGCCATAACTTCTTCTATAGTTGTTCAATTGCAATGATTCTTGGTTTGGGGTTAAACTAGAGACATATGTGTTAGTGTCGTTATTTTCCATCTTTTTGTGTGTTAATTTTCTTTATTCTTGAGGTTTGAAGTTATACTTAATAGAAATTAATCTTGTTTTATGTCAAGGTGTATTTTGGAACCAAATAGAAAGAGCTGCGACAAATTTGGGATAAAAAGAGCTGAGCTAGACATTAACCCTAATTAGACGTGGCCTCGTGCAATAATCAGAAACTTAAAACGCAGAAGCAAGACAGTCCAAGTCCAAAACGACAACCATTTATGCGTGGCCCAGGAAATTAATGGCTTACAATAAGATGGGCGTTAAAATACAACATATGGAGGCCATAATGCAGCACATGAGAGGCAAAAGAATACAAAACCATTCAGCCAAAACGTTGACTTTGGGGAGGCTTGGTTGGAGCTTTTTAATTGACAAAATCAAGAAGAGTGGAGATGGCGTTAAATAAGAAGGAAGGTTGCGTTTAAATAAAAGAAGGAAGCAGCGTGAGGTGGGTTAGAAAACAAAAAGAGAGCAGCAAGACGTGGACAGAAGCAAGGGATACACAACAAATGACGACGCAGCAAGGGATTTAAAGAGGGACTCACTTAATTGTCCCATCAATTAGTACACTAGAAGCCAAACGCAGCACACAAAGAGGTGAGAATTAAATTGTCCCATCAAGAGGGGACCCATGAGTAGAAGGCAATAAATCACCGCATAATAGACAACAAAGACAAGATATAAATCAATTAGATAGAGGCGTAGGCAAGGCTAGAGTGGAGACGCACAGTAGACGAAAACAGAAGAGGGCTTGCGTGGAATAAGGCAACAACGTTTTTAATTGGGAAAATCATGTAACAGTAAACGAAAAAAACAAA
The DNA here is from genome assembly GCA_025629845.1 of Erythroxylum squamatum. Lineage (NCBI taxonomy): Eukaryota > Viridiplantae > Streptophyta > Magnoliopsida > Malpighiales > Erythroxylaceae > Erythroxylum > Erythroxylum squamatum. The sequence goes on from JAOTBA010045812.1 coordinate 13,669, forward strand.
CGCTGGAGGTGGCGGCTGAGTGAGGAGAACCTTGGAGCTTTGTTGCTGGCGCAATACGTGGATGAGGAGCAAATAGAGAAGACTACA
>JAOTBA010045978.1:0-13731 GCA_025629845.1 Erythroxylum squamatum
CTTGTGCTTCTTCTGTGTTTCTCCACTTCTTCTGTGTTCTGCGCATCTTCTGTGTTTTGCGCATCTTCTGTGTTTTGTGCTTCTTCTGTGTTTTGCGCTTCTTCTGTGTTTCTACACTTCTTTTGTGTTTTGCGCTTCTCAGTGTTTCTCCTCTTCTTCTGTGTTTTGTTCATCATCTATGTTTTGCGCTTCTTCTGTGTTTCTCCACTTCTTCTGCGTTTTGCGCTTCCTCTGTGTTTCTCCACTTCTTCTGTGTTTTCCGCATCTTCTTTTTTTCTCCCCTTCTTCCGTGTTTTGCGCTTCTTCTGTGTTTCTCCACTTCATCCGTGTTTTGTGTTTTTTTTTGTGTTTTGCGCTTCTTTTGTGTTTCTCCACCTCTTCTATGTTTTGCGCATCTTCAGTGTTTTGCGCTTCTTTTGTGTTTCTCCACTTCTTTTGTGTTCTGCGCTTCTTCTGTGTTTCTCCACTGCTTCTGTGTTTTGCGTATCTTCTGTCTTTTGCGCTTCTTCTGAGTTTCTCCTCTTCTTCTGTGTTTTGTGCATCTTCTGTGTTTTGCGCATCTTCGGTGTTTTGCACTTCTTCTGTGTTTTGCGCATCTTCTGTGTTTTGCGCTTCTTCTGTATTTCTCTTCTTCTTCTATGTTTTGCGCTTCATCTGTGTTTTGTGCTTCTTCTGTGTTTTGCGCTTCTTCTGTGTTTCTCCACTTCATCTGTGTTTTGCGCATCTTCTGTATTTTGCGCTTCTTCTGTGTTTTGAGCTTCTTTTGTGTTTCTACTCTTTTTCTATTTTTTGCACTTCATCTGTGTTTTGTGCTTCTTCTGTGTTTAGTGCTTCTTCTGTGTTTCCCCACTTCTTCTGTGTTCTGCGCATCTTCTGTGTTTTGCGCTTCTTCAATGTTTTGCGCTTCTTCTGTGTTTTGTGCTTCTTCTGCGTTTCTCCACTTCTTCTTTGTTTTGCGCTTCTTCTGTGTTTCTCCACTTCTTCTGTGTTTTGCGCATCTTCTGTGTTTTGTGCTTCTTCTATGTTTTGCGCTTCTTCTGTATTTCTCCTCTTCTTCTGTGTTTTGCGCATCTTCAGTATTTTGGGCATCTTCTGTGTTTTACGCTTGTTCTGTGTTTCTCCACTTCTTCTGTGTTTTGCAATTCTTCTGTGTTTCTCCTCTTTTTCTATGTTTTGCGCTTCATCGGTGTTTTGTGCTTCTTCTGTGTTTCTCCGCTTCTTCTGTGTTTTGCCGCTTCTTCTGTGTTTTGCGCATCTTATGTGCTTTGTGCATCTTCTATGTTTTGCGCTTCTTCTGCGTTTTGCGCTTCTTCTGTGTTTTCCGCTTCTTCTCTGTTTTGCGCTTCTTCTCTGTTTTGTGCATTTTCTGTGTTTTGCGCTACATCTGTGTTTCTCCACTTCTTCTGCATTTTGCGCGCCTTCTGTGTTTTGTGTTTCTTTTGTGTTTTGCGCTTCTTCTGTGTTTCTCCATTTCTTTTGTGTTTTGCGCTTCTTCTGTGTTTTTCCACTTCTTCTGTGTTTTGCGCTTCTTCTGTGTTTTTCCACTTCTTCTGTGTTTTGCGCATCGTCAGTATTTTGTGCATCTTCTTTGTTTTGCACTTGTTCTGTGTTTCTCCGCTTCTTCCGTGTTTTGCGCTTCTTCTGTGTTTCTCCTCTTTTTCAATGTTTTGCGCTTCATCTTTGTTTTGTGCCTCTTTTGTGTTTCTCCACTTCTTCTGTATTTTGCGCTTCTTTTGTGTTTTACGCATTTTCTGTGTTTTACGCTTCTTTTGTGTTTTGTGCTTGTTCTGTGTTTCTTCACTTCTTATGTATTTTGCGCATCTTCAGTGTTTTGCGCATCTTCTGTGTTTTGTGCATCTTCTGTGTTCTGTGCTTCTTCTGTGTTTCTTCACTTCTTCTGTGTTTTGCGTATCTTCAGTGTTTTGCGCATCTTCGGTGTTTTGGGCTTCTTCTGTGTTTTGCACCTCTTTTGTTTTTCTCCACTTCTTTTGTGTTTTGCGCTTCATCTGTGTTTCTCCACTTCTTTTGTGTTTTGCGTATCTTCTGTGTTTTGTGCTTTTTCTGCATTTTGCGTTTCTTCTGTGTTTTGCGTTTCTTCTATGTTTCTCCACTTATTTTGTGTTTTTGTCTTCTTCATTGTTTTGCATATCTTCTGTGTTTTGCGAATCTTCTGTATTTTGTGCTTCTTTTGTGTTTTGCGCTTCTTCTGTATTTCTCCTCTTCTTCTGTGTTTTGTTCATTTGTGTTTTGTGCTTGTTTTGTGTTTTGCGCTTCTTCTGTGTATCTCCACTTCTTCAGGGTTTTGCGCCTCTTCTATGTTTTGCGAATCTTCCGTGTTTTGCGCTTCTTCTGTGATTCTCCACTTCTTCTGTGTTTTGCGCTTCTTCTATGATTCTCCACTTCTTCTGTGTTTTGCGCAAGTGTTTTGCGCGTCTTCTGTGTTTTGTGCTTCTTTTGTGTTTTGCGCTTCTTCTGTGTTTCTCCATTTCTTTTGTGTTTTGCACTTCTTCTGTGTTTTGTGCTTCTTCTGTGTTTTGCACTTCTTCTGTGTTTTTTGCTTCTTTTGTGTTTCTCTACTTCTTCTGTGCTTTGTGCATCTTCAGTATTTTGCGCATCTTCTGTGTTTTGTACTTCTTCTGTGTTTCTCCATTTTTTCTGTGTTTAGCGCATCTTCAGTATTTTGCGCATCTTCTGTGTTTTGCGCTTCTTTTGTGTTTCTTCACTTCTTATGTGTTTTGCACATCTTCTGTGTTTTGTGCTTCTTTTGTGTTTTGCCCTTCTTCTGTGTTTCTCTACTTCTTTTGTGTTTTGCGCTTCTTCTGTGTTTCTCTACTTATTCTGTGTTTTGCGCTTCGTCTGTGTTTTTCTACTTCTTCTATGTTTTGCGCATCTTCTGTGTTTTGCGTTTTTTCTGTGTTTCTTCTCTTCTTCTATGTTTTGTGCTTCATCTGTGTTTTGCGCTTCTTCTATGCTTTGCGCTTCTTCTGTGTTTCTCCACTTATTCTGTGTTTTTCGCATCTTCTGTGTTTTGCGCTTCTTCAGTGTTTCCCCACTTCTTATGAGTTTTGGGCTTCTTCTGTGTTTTGCGCTTCTTTTGTGTTTCTCCATTTCTTCTGTGTTTTTCGCTTCTTCTGTGTTTTGCGCTTATTCTGTGTTTTGAGCTTCTTGTGTGCTTTGCGCTTGTTCTGTGCTTTGCGATTGTTCTGTGTTTTAAGTTTCATCTGTGTTTTTCCCTTCATCTGTGTTTTACACTTCTTTTGTGTTTTGCGCTTCTTCTGTGTTTCTCCACTTCCTCTGTGTTTTGCGCATCTTATGTAAACGCGCATCTTCGGTGTTTCTCCACTTCTTCTGTGCTTTGTGCATCTTCTGTATTTTGCGCATCTTCTGTGTTTTGCACATCTTCTGTGTTTTGCGCTTCTTCTGCATTTTGCGCTTCTTTTGTTTTGGCACTTCTTCTGTGTTTTGCGCATCTTCTGTGTTTTGCGCATCTTCTGTGTTTTGTGCTTCTTTTGTGTTTTGCACTTCTTCTGTGTTTCTCCACTTCTTTTGTGTTTTGCGCTTCTTCTGTGTTTCTCTACTTCTTCTTTATTTTGCGCATCTTTTGTGTTTTACGCTTTTTCTGTGTTTCTCCTCTTCTTCTATGTTTTGCGCTTCATCTGTGTTTTGTGCTTCTTCTATGTTTTGCGCTTATTCTGTGTTTCTCCACTTCTTCTGTGTTTTGAGCATCTTCTGTGTTTTGTGCTTCTTCTGTGTTTCCCCACTTTTTCTATGTTTTGTGCTTCGTCTGTGTTTTTCGCTTCTTCTGTGATTTGCGCTTCTTCTGCTGTGTTTTGAGCTTCTTGTGTGCTTTGCGCTTGTTCTATGTTTTGTGTTTCTTCTTTGTTTCGCTCTTCATCTGTGTTTTGCACTTCTTTTGTGTTTTGCGCATCTTCTGTATTTTGCGCATCTTCTGTATTTCTCCACTTCCTCTTTGTTTTGCGCATCTTCTTTGTTTCTCCACTTCTTCTGTGCTTTGCGCATCTTCTGTGTTTTTCGCATCATCTGTGTTTTGCGCTTCCTCTGTATTTCTCCTCTTCTTCTGTGTTTTGAGCTTCATCTGTGTTTTGCGCTTCTTCTGTGTTTTGCGCTTGTTCTGTGTGTCTCCACTTCTTCTGTGTTTTGCTCATCTTCTGTGTTTTGCGCATCTTTTTTGTTTTGCGCTTTTTCTGTGTTTTGCGCTTCTTTCGTGTTTTGCGCTTCTTCTGTGTTTTGCGCATCTTTTATGTTTTGTGCTTCTTCGGTGATTCTCCACTTCTTCTGTGTTTTGCACATCTTCTGTGTTTTGCGCATCTTCTGTGTTTTGTGCTTCTTCTGTGTTTTGCAGTTCTTCTGTTTTTCTCCACTTCTTCTATGTTTTGCGTTTTTCTGTGTTTCTCCACTTCTTCTGTGTTTTGCGCTTCTTCTGTAATTCTCCTCCTCTTCTATGTTTTGCACTTCATTTGTGTTTTGTGCTTCTTCTGTGTTTTGAGCTTCTTCTGTGTTCGCGCTTCTTCTGTGTTTTGCGCTTTTTTCGTGTTTTGCGCTTCTTCTATGTTTTGCGCATCTTTTGTGTTTTGCGCTTCTTCTGTGATTCTCCACTTCTTCTACGTTTTGCGCATCTTTTGTGTTTTGCGCGTCTTCTGTGTTTTGTGCTTCTTTTGTGTTTTGCGCTTCTTCTATGTTTCTCCATTTCTTTTGTATTTTGTACTTTTTTTGTGTTTTGCGCTTCTTCTGTGTTTTGCGCATCTTCTGTGTTTCTCCACTTCTTCTATGTTTTGCGCTTCTCCACTTCTTCTGTGTTTTGCGCTTCTTCTGTGTTTCTCCATTTCTTCTGTGTATTGCGCATCTTCTGTGTTTTGCGCATATTATGTGTTTTGTGCTTCTTCTATGTTTTGCGCTTTCTTCTGTGTTTTGCGCTTCTTCTGTGTTTTTCGCTTCTTCTGTATTTCTCCACTTCTTTTGTGTTTTGCTCAGCCTCTGTGTTTTACGGTTCTTCTGTGTTTTGTGCTTCTTCTGTATTTCTCCTCTTCTTCTACGTTTTGCGCTTATCTGTGATTTATACTTCTTCTGTGTTTTGCGCTTCTTTTGTGTTTCTCCACTTCTTCTGTGTTTTGCGCATCTTCTGTGTTTTTCGTTTCTTCTGTGTTTTGTGCTTCTTCTGTGTTTCTCCACTTCTTCTGTGTTTTGCGCTTATTTGTGTTTCTCCATTTCTTCTGTGTTTTGCACTTCTTATGTCTTTCTCCACTTCTTCTGTATTTTGGGCATCTTCTGTGTTTTGCGTAAAATTTGCGTTTTTAATTGGGTAAAATTTGTGTTTAACAATTATTTCATTTTTCCATTAGCCTGCAACTCATTTAGAAATTGTGAGACTATAATTTTTCTGCAATTCACATTGTCTTTATATTTCAATGTAACAAAAAAATTTGACATTTTTAATTTATAATGTATCGTATATTATTACTTTTAAAATATATTATTTTTTAATGAAAAATTTCAAATAGAATGAAAAAGAAAAGCGCGACTTCATTTTACTAAAATCTCACCGTTAGGCTAAGCATTCCTCTAAATGTTCCAGTTGGTGTTCCTTAATAATGTGTTAAGATCATGGACGTCTCGAAATGATGGCAAGCAAGTTAAAATTGATACGCATAATTAGGTTCTTACTAAAGGAAACTTGAATAGAAAATCTATAAAAACAACCTTTGTTATCTGTGCAGCATTTAAATTCAAGAAGAAAAAGCAAGCCAATGCATGATCTTGTTGATAATCATTAGGTCACGATTGATACGTAGCTAATAGTGACCATCCTAATTAATGAAATATTCACCGAGGTATAGGAGCTCTTGCAGGTAGGAGACCATGGATTTGCTATTGGTACAAGAAAACAGCAATAGCTCCACTTACTAAAACCTGTGAGGGTCAAAACATTCAAACTTTATTAGCTACAGTATCAGGTCTTTCATATTGTAATTACTAAAAAATTTCAAGATTTGCCACAAACGAAGAAACAAAATGGGAGGATGAAGAGAGTTAGAGAGCCAAAGCAGTACAATGCAAACACATATACTTGACTTGACAGGGATACCTCTAGAAATATGGCAATCCGATCGCTCCAGGTCATATGAATGCAAGATCTTCCTAAAAGTCGCAAACCAATCATCTTCTCTCCTACATGTACCAGAATCGCTCAAACTTTTATGAAAATATTAGGTTCAGTGTAAGAGGATAGGTGTGGAAGGTCACTTATATTTTCTTATTTATTCAAGGAGGGATTCGCATAAGGGTAATATTGAAATACTGTAAAAATTTAAGTGCTCTTTAGATAATTTTAGGACAAGTTTAGTCATATAAACGAACATAAGAGAGAAAGTGAGGGAGCCGGAGATTGAAATTACAAAGCATTCGAAATACAGGGGTATAAACGACAAATCATGTAATTTGAAAAGTAAGAAGCTTTTATAAACAAAGCAACGGTAACTTCAGTCTCAACAACTCCACTTTTCTCATTCCCCATCCCCAACACTTTCTATAACTTCTGTTTCTTTATGGCAACTCTTATTATTCATTTTCTTGCTTTCCTATTTGTATGATTGCCCTTCGAAATTTGTTAGTGCTGATACTAAATCGGAGATACCCTTTCTTATGGCAATGGTAAAAGGAGCATTCGGTCTCACTTTGTTCACTTGATTATATTCTTTGTCAACTTTTTTCGGACAGGGACAGTTCCAAATTTTAAAGTCTATTTGGATAATGAAAATGATAAGCTTGATAGGAAAGTAAGTGCAAGTCATATTTATGTTTCCGGTGAATGCTTCATACAATCACCATGATCATTATGGTATTTTTTCATTTTGTATTAAATATCCTTACATAGGAATGCAATTTTGCAAACTTCACCTAATAATGAATGGCTGTGAACACTAGATAAACATATGTTAAGAGATAAATGGACTCCAGGCATGCATGTATTTATATAAAGCTTGCAATAGAAGGATTTAATGTGTATTTGGGAATTACTAGCTCAACATTAAGTACGATGTATACATGTCTGTGCTTGCTAATTTGTCTTAAAGAAATAGATGCTAGGTTGTGTATCTCTCTGCAGTAAACTTCGTTATTTCTCTTCCATTTTGCTCCTTAACTGAGGTTGTTTTTTCACCATAATTTAGATAGTTAAATTATCCATACCCAGGTTTCAATTTTCTCAAAGAAAGTAAAGTAGACAACTTTGATTTTACTTTTGGCTTTGTTTATGAAAAAGTGTATAAAATTTTCTGTAGAAAGATATCTAAACAATTCAACACAGTGGCTTCAGTGACCACTGCAACTAATCCAAAGGTAATTTACACTTATAGTTTCTTCCTTAATTCCTTACAGTTCAAGAGGGTGTTCCTTTGAGAAGTTTGAGGAAGGCATTTAAATAAAAAAACTCTTATCTCTAATTTTTGTCTGTGATTTGAACAACAGGGATGCTCAAAACTTGGGGGGAATGTCAAAGGCCAGCATGATGGCTCTAGTACGGAAGATATAATAAGCCTGAAATGTGAGAATATAGATTCTTGCTTTATTTGCTTTTGTTATACATATATATAGTGACAGATTCCTTAAGATATATGGAAATTTGTATCTTATTCTAATCCCTAGAAATCAGGGATTTATATGATTGCTATAACTATACAATCTTCTATATAATGTTTACATAATCGAACACTCCCCCTCAAGCTAGTGAGTGGATATCTTCCATTCCTAGCTTGCTAATAATATCTTGAAACACTGTGCTTGTTAGTCCCTTTGTCAGTACATCTGCCAACTGATCCTTGGTTGACACAAATGGAGTGCATATTAAGCCACTGTCCAGTTTTTCCTTGATGAATTGCTTATCAACTTCAATATACTTTGTTTGATCGTGTTGTACTGGGTTATGTGCAATGCTGATAGCTGATTTGTTATCATAGTACAACCTCATGATCCTTCCCATTTTATTCTCAAGTCATCAAGAATTATCTTCAGCCAAAGTAATTCACATATCCCCAATGCCATAGATCTAAACTCAAACTTTGCACTTGAGCTTGCCACTACATTCTGCTTCTTACTTCTCCATGTTACAAGATTACCACCTAGGAATGTGCAGTAACTAGAGGTTGATCTCCTATCCACCAAAGATCTTGCATAGTTTGCATCGGTATAAGCCTCTAATGTCATACTTGTGACTAATTGTCACTTAAACAGAATTCCTCTTCCTAGGTTTGCCCTTCAAGTATTGTAGTATTCTGTTTACTGCCTTGAGATGTGATTCTTTAGGATTATGTATAAATTGACTACATATGATTCTTTATGATGTGATGCTTCATATACCATGGGATCTTTTGGAGCATCACTTAATCCATGATTGAATTCTATCGGTGTCTCCACTGGTTTATAACCCAATTTTCCTGTTTCTTTCAACAAGTCAAGTACATACTTTTTTTTGAGAGATGAAAATCCCTTTCTTTGAATGAGCTACTTTAATACCTAGGAAGTACTTTAACTTTCCTAGTTCCTTGATATCAAATTCCTTTAAGAGACATTGCTTCAGATTTTTAATCCCTTTCACATCATTATCTGTCACAATAATATCATCTACATAAACAAGTAGTGTTATGACTTCCCCAGAATTTGAGTGTCTAATGAACAAAGTATGGTCTCCTTGACTCTGCTTATATCCCAATGAAGTCATCACCTTAGTGAACCTCCCAAACCAATCTCGTGGGGATTGTTTGAGCCTATAAAGAGCTTTCTTCAGCTTGCATACCATCCATTCTTTAGATTCAAATTCGGGAGGAACTTTCATGTAAATTTCCTCTTCTAGATCACCATAGAGGAAGGCATTCTTGACATCAAATTGCTGCAGATTCCACTTAAAAATAGAAGCTAATGATAACAGTATCCATACCGTGTTAATCATAGCAACAGGGGCAAACGTCTCAAGATAATCTATGCCATAGGTTTGAGTGAATCCTTTGGCCACCAATCTTGCCTTATATCTTTCCACCAACCCATCAGCTTTTTATTTTACGGTGAAGACCCACCTATACCCAACTAGTTTCTTTCCTCTCGGCAATTCCACTAATTCCCATGTCTTGTTCTTCTCAAGGCCCTCCATTTTAGTTTTCATAGCATCCTCCCATTTTTTGTCTCTTAATGCCTCACTTAGAGTTCTTGGTGTGGAAGTTGTATGGAGATTGGTTAGGAGGCTCTATGTTTTTTGGATAGATTCTGATAAGACATGAAAGAAAACAATGGGTATTTTGTGCAGGTTCTTGTTCCTTTCCTAAGTGCAATTGGTAGGTCCTCAGTACTTGTTTCTTTGGTTCTTCTTCTGGTTCAACTAACTCAACTCTTGGCTCACCATCTGGTGTGATATTATCAGTTAGAAATTGAGCAATAGCACGAATAGGAGACTGAACTTATGTTGGTCAAGAGACTGGTACCTTTCTCCTAGAATAAACTTGCAGTGGCTGTTTGTCAACATATGTGGCTAACTCAATTGAGGAAGAAGTGGATTTAAGCATGGTAAGAGACTGAACAAAACTAGGATCTAGGAGAAACATATCCTTTGCTTTATCTTCACTCAAGATCTCCCCATGAAGATAGGTGTGCTGAAAAAAAGGTTCATTCTCAACAAAAGTAACATCAACTAAGATAAAATTTTTTTAGAAGGTGGATGAAAGCATTTATAACCCTTTTGTGTGGAGGAATATCCAATAAAAAATGCATCGAAGAGCTCATGGATCTAATTTGCTCCTATTGTGAGACTGGATATGAACAAATACAACACAACCAAAGATTCGAGGTATCCGATTGTTTGACACAGAAAACTTTGGAAAAAATTTTGTGAGAATGTCAATTGGACTTTTGAACCCAAGGACCCGTGTTGGAAGTCTGTTAATAAGATGGGAAGCAGTTAAAATTGCTTCACGACAGTATTGTTTTGGAACATTTTTATGAAACAACAATGCTCTAGTGATCTCTAGAAGATGCCCATTTTTTCTCTCAGCTACCCCTTTTGTTTTGGGGTAGTAACATATGATGACTCATGAATAATTCCTATTTTCTGAAAAAAAGAAGAAGAAACAGTTTGATTGAAATAGTCATTGGCATTGTCTGATCGAAATCTCTTAATTTTGATAACAAACTGATTATTGATCATGTTGTAGAAATTAGGGAAAATAGTACTAACATCAAATTTATTTATCAAAAGGTAGAGCCATGTGACTCGGGTACAATCATCAATAAATGAAACAAACCACCTACCACCCAAAACATTTGGAATGGTAGAAGGTCCCCAAATATCACTATAAATGAGAGAAAAAGGAACAAAGGTTTTATTGTTACTTATTAGAAAGGAAGCACGTTTATGCTTTGCAAGTTCACAATCATCACAATGAAAAATTTCATATTTAAGACCTTTAAACAATGAAGGAAACATCAACTTCAGAATTCTAAAAGATGGATGACCTAAATGACGATGATGAAGCCAAATTATATCTTGGTTTGACATGAAAGATTTGGAAAAAAAGATGTAGATAAGGTGTTTTCAACTTCTAGTTTACTGTGGTGTTTTTTCCAGAAAATAGAGACCATCTCGCTGACTAGCACATCCAATCATCTTCTTCGTGCTTAGCTCCTCAAAGACACAATGTGAAGGAAAAAAAATGTTATACTGCAATTTGAATATGTAGTTAATTTTTGAATGGAAATAAGGTTTGAAAATAGCTTGGGAACACGGAGGACATTTCATAGTGTAAGGTCCTTGTTTATGTATATATCTCCTTGACCATCTACGGTGGTGATAGATCCATCATTTATTGTTATGGATACAACTGGGGTTATAAGAGATAAAGTATTTAGAGGAACAAGTCATATGATCTGTTGCTTCGGAATCAATTACCTACATAGGAGAGGAATTTCTTTTTAAGCCATTAGGATTAGAAGAAGAAGAAATACCTGAAAATGCCAATGAACAAGTACCTGTTGAGGTTAGCTTCTCAAAGGACTCCACAAAAGTTCTTAGTTTCTCCATTTCTTTGGTATTGAACTCAGGAATAGGTTTTTTGGAATTTCCTTCATTAGTTGACAAAGTGCCCACCATATGTGCTTGACTTCAGTCGTTCCCACTCCGACTAGGCTTGCCATGAAGTTTCCAGCATTTTCCCCTAGTATGCTGATGCTTCTTGCAGTATGCATAGAATAGGGAATCTTGATTAAGATGTTTGGATGAGTCCACTCTAGTAACAGTTGTATCATTGTTAGCCTCCTTTAACTACGTGGCCTTGGCAATGAGTGCAGAACTATCTCCTCCTTATGGTTCAAGCATAACACTTCGATGTCCCTCTTCTGCATGTATAATAGTGATAATCTCATTTAGAGATAGTAGGTCTTATTTTCCCAAAATCTGCACCCTTATAGTATCAAATTCCATATTTAAGCCTACCAAAAAATCATAAATACGATTCTTTTCCACAAAACGCTTCAGAATTGCTACATCTTCACTACAGCTTATTTGGATACATTGATAATGATCCATCTCTTGCCATAAGCTTTATAAGAGACTCAAATATTCAGTGATAGTCCGAGTCTCCTATTTAGTGGTTGAAACTTTGGTCCTAATCTCGTAAATCTGTGCATCATCATTAACTTTGGAATAAGTTTACTGAATAGCTTCCCAAATCTCCTTGGTAGTTTCGAGGAACATACATGTGTCACTAGTCTCTGGCATCATTGAGTTCCATAACCAGGACATCAACATGGAGTCTTGTTCATCCCATACTGCAAATTTTGGATCATCCTGTGAAGGACCAGTGCCCATTAAATGGCTTAATTTCCCTCTCCCCTTTAGGAATATGCAGACCAATTGTGATCGCTTTAAATAGTTCTTCCCATTCAATCGGTATGCAACTTAAATATTATGCAAATCTCCAGATATAATAGCATCAGTATTCTTGACTGTAGGGCTGATTATTCTAGCAGAACTGCTAGGTGATTCTGATATGATTGATTAGGTAGGACTAAAGAAAGAAGCGGATAAATTTGAGTGATAAGGCTAGGACGTTGAGAGGGACAGTGGAGATGATGTCAGTATGGCCAGACAAAAATTCAGAGTTTTAGGAAAGAGCCAACAACTCTGATACCATGATGAATATTGACAGAGAAGAATAATTTCATTCTCATAAAACCGTAGGTTACAGTCATAGTTTATATATATACAATTGTCTATACTAAATGTAACAGCCCAGATTACCCGCTTACAGATATTGTCTGCTTTGGGCCTTGGCCCAGCCAAGCCCTCACGGTTTTGCTTTTCCCGAGGCCTTCCTAGGAGGTCACCCATCCTAGTACTACTCTCACCAAGCATATTTTGTTGGACCTCGAACTTTCCTATTAAATGAGAAATTGGTGGCAATTATTTATGTGTAAAGAAAAGGAGAATTCTTGAATTTGAAATACACAATTCATATTTCATTAACATCATAAGATAAATGTTTACAAAGCTTTAATGGCATTCCAAGCCATATTACATTATCAATATCAAAAATCCGAAATACAACAAAAGATACAAAATCTCATAATTCTCAACATACGTCTAAAGTCTTATTTTACATCAATTCAACTTAAAATACAAAATGTGTATAATCAAACGAATACCTTGACTACTTTCACCCGATCTCTTTCTTATCACCTGGAGATGGGAATGAAAGGGGGTGAGCTTAAAAGCTCGTGGGTAACAAATTTATAACTGAGAAACAAGCAAAAACCATTGAAATATAGAGCTCCAAATGAGATGATTCTTGTTTCAAAATAAACTAGACCCTAAGAGCTACATTTTTGAAGAAGTCAATTGTGATTATTGTGATTCCGCTGTGTGAGCTCGCCCTTTTTGGTTTGAGATGTTATAAGAATGATGATGAACTGATGATGGCTAATGAAGGTACATTGAAGTAACCCTAGCAAGAAAACCCACTCACGTTTCATGATTTCGCAAGAGTTGGATTCCGGAAACAAGCGGTGTCCAACATTTGTGGTATCAGAGCAAGCATTGGACTCTGGAAACAAGCGGGATCCAATATATGTGGCATGAAAGCAAGAGATGGGTTCCGGAATCAAGCGGTACCCAACATATTTAACCTCAGAGTTCTGATGGGATCCGGTGCATTAGGCCATAGAAAACGCGTCTGTAAGGGAGAGGTATCCATACCCTTATAAGGTGTACTTTGTTCCCCTATCCAACCGATGTGGGATCTCATACTCTAGTATTAGAGCCAGGTTACCCGAACCATTGTGCCAGCTAAGCTGGGCCCCAAAGAGGGTAGGGCCCTAAGGGGGGTGAGATGGAGAGGGGAACGAAGTACGCCTTATAAGGGTACGGATACCTCTCCTTTACAGATGCATTTTTTATGGCCTAATGCACCGGATCCCATTGAAACTCTGAGGTTAAATGTGCTTAGGTGAGAGTAGTTCTAGGATAGGTGACCTCCTGGGAAGGCCTCGGAAAAAGCAAAACTGTGAGAGCTTGGCTGGGCCAAGGCCCAAAGCGGACAATAACTGTAAGCAGGTGATTTGGGATGTTACAAGTGGTATCAGAGCTTGATACGGCAAAAACCTAGAATCAATGTCTAGATCACCTCCGTTTCAATGATTGTTCCCAAACCTAAATTCAATCAATCTAACAAGACC
>JAOTBA010046038.1:0-13722 GCA_025629845.1 Erythroxylum squamatum
TCAGGTTCAGGTTCAGGTTCGTGAAATTGCCGAACCTGACATTCAGGTTCAGGTTCAGGTTACTTATGAATGGGTCAGGTTACCCTACCATGAACACCCCTAAATGTAGATATGTGTGTTCTTCAGCGTCGATTTCACCTTCAAACCAGGTTGGGGAAGCTTAGCTTTCTATGGGTCGCTAAAATATGCATTTCTACCCCTCATTTTGCTCCCAAAATGATTTATTTTTCTTTTTGCTGTCAAAAATTTCCTATTTATACTAGAAATTAGGTTTCTGGCCTAGATCATGAAAGTTCACAACTATGCATCTTGAGTCATGACCGTGCATGTTGCACTGCATCCTATACTTTTCATTTTATGGCATTTTCTTGTCTCCTCTTCACTTTAATCCTTCTCCTTCTTGTTCTATGAAGAAAATTGAGTGTGAATCTCAAGAAGACAGCTCAAAAAATGTTCTTTCAACTCACTTTAGCTCTTCTGCCTCCAAATTGTACTTAAACACAAATATGAACCAAAATGAGTTTCTTAAATATTTCATAGCATTAATCACTAAGTTTTATGAAATAAAAGGAAAATCAATGAAGCACATATCAATGACCAATGAGAAAATGACATGTGTGTGATGAGTCATTAAAGATGACCGATGAGAAAATGACTTGTATAATGCACTAAATGAGTTAACCTTGAGAGTGATTGTGAGAGTGAAAAAGAAAAGGAAAATAAGAGAAGCCAAGGTGACATTTAGCCAAGGAGAAAAGGAAGAAGAGGGCTGCTATTTTTGATGGATTTGGAGTTTGATTTGGAGGAATTTTGATCAAGTATAGGTGCTTATCAATTATCTAAGATATTGAAAGAACAAGTGGTAAGTTTTCCTAGATTAAGCTACTAGTTTTGAGAGTTTTTGAGTGGGATGGACTTATTCATAAGCAATGGTGGTTTTCGACTTCCCATGGAGTAGATAATAAGCTTGGAATAGGTTGAAAGCAAGAAAGTAAACCAAGAAATCAAAATTGAAAGAATTGGTCAAGGTTAGGGTTTTGTGATTAAAAATTGGTTTGATATCATTTTATGTGTTTGGACTTCAATTCATATATGTAGGAAGCTAATTAGTGTGTTGAAAATAAAAATGAAATTGATTGGTGGCCTAGAATATGAATTTGGACTAGGTGAAGTTTATGTAAGTTTGAGGATTTTTGTGGTTAAATAGTTGGAGATGACAATATGTGAATTGAATAATGTTATAGGTTTTAAAGCATGTATTTGTGATATGATACGTTAAGAAAATGGAAGGATAATTGGTATGTATCAATTCGGCCAAGCTAGAAAATTGTTGGAGAACAGTTGTAATTTTTAGTTTGTCGTGTTTAGATGATGCTTGGTATGGATCTTAGGTGAATTGTATTGAGAAAATTGTAAAGAAAATGAAATGATAATATATATGTGTGTGGTGAGGGCAATTCGACCTTAAGAGGAAATGTAGTTGCTGGTGTGAGTTGTTGAATTTTGATTATGGTTAAGATGTAAATAAGCTGAATTTTAAGGTTGTTATTGTGAAAAATCAAATGGAAAAAGTTAGAATTAATAGCATTACATATTTGGACATATGGTGAATTAATTGGGTGAGATAGTGTTTTGAAGAAATTGATGAGTTAGAATGGGTAAAAAGACGGTATTTAAGTAATTTTCGAAGTTAGATTTTGAAACGGAGAACAACAGATTAACTTACAAATGTTAAAGTGAAAAAACGATTAGTGCACGTGTTATGCGATCAAACACTAATCTCGAATTTGATTAAACCGAAAATATAGTTTTAATGCCTTACTTCTAAATTTGGAAATAAATCTTTAAGAGAAATACGATTTGTGTAGGTAAAGGAGAGGCATAGAGCGCGTGAGTGTACTTGGCTATAAATTTGTAAAACCATGAGTGTCCTTTAAATTGATTTTATGCAAATGAATTTTATTTTAACATGAAATGAATATTTAAGTTGAGTTTTATGTGAATGATATATTACAAGTGAATATTGATAGTATCAATTTATGTTTTAGCAATATATGAATTTTAGATGGAAATTTAAATTTTATATAATCTGAATCTACATTGAAATTATGATGTTTGTTGATAAAAAGGAAATAAATTTTTAGCTTATGGTACGCCTTGATGGTATTACAAATTTACTAGATGGAGGACCCTAAAACGTGCATGGCACTGTCTGTGGGGTGTCAGTTACTAACAAAGGGTGGTATTATGTCTATCAGTAATCTAGTGAGTCGCCCTCTGCACTTATTGGATATATATAGTGCCAGCTAAAAATTGTTACGGGAAAGTGATGTAGAACTAGCTTAATAACTACTGGTTTATGACGATTAACCTATTAAGGGTAATCTATACAGAACCAACTTCACAACTAGTGGTTAACCAGTCGTGGGGTAAACGATACAGAACTAACTCTATGACTTTGTAACTAGGGCACTATATGGTACGAATTCTAGTGGTTGACTTATTTTCAATATAAAAATTTTCAGAAAACTTGTTGCCACCATTATTTATTGTTTAAGGAAAAAGGAAAATGAAAACTTTTATATTATAAGTTTAATTTCAAAAAAACATTTTGAAATGATATTTTAGAAAATTTGAAATTGTGTTATACGAAATGAAATGAGTTTTTTTAAGAAGGTTTAAATTATTAAATATGATTTGAATAGAATATTTAATGCTCACTGAGCTCGTTTAACTCACACTCTATTTTATGTTTTTAAAATAAAACCAATCAGGTACACATTTAGGGGCTTCAGCAGTAAGGACTCCACCTTACGACTAATCAACTTCGTCATGTGCCACTATATAAGCATTTTTTCCTTACAAATACTTTTTGGGAACTATTGCATATCTATGAATATGTTTTGAATGTAATTTTGTGCACAAAATGCATATATGTAAATGTTTTTAAATTAAATGCATGAATATGTTTTAGTTTTTTAAAAAATTGATTGATTGGATTGTTTAAGGTTGCTTGTGAATGAATTTGAAGTCCAAAATTTGTAGTGACAAATTTGGTGTGAATATAAAAGTGTTTTGAACATTTTTAAGGACTTTGGAAATTTTGGAATTATCAAAATACAGCCTTTATATTGCCGAAATTTTTAATAAAATGATTTTAAAAACTCCACTATTTATATATCTTAATGTTAAGTTTTTTTGTTAAAAGGGCAATAGGCTTAACTCTACGAGAATTTTCAAGATGGATTAGATATCGACTAGAGGGCCACAGTGGGATCCTGAGCAGGCTGCCAAGTTGTTTCAGGAGAGGGGCCTGTCATAAATTATATAACAATGATAATACTTTGGTTGAATATAATAGTGATGAAGAGTCAAATCATAATGCAATTAATGACGATGATTTTCAGGATCTTGATCATGATAATTGAATGTAATAAAAGTGTTCTTTATATTGTTTGAAATGTGATGTTGGTACCGTTTATGTTAATATGTATTGTTGATGTTTGAGTTATATTAATGCGGATTGTTAATGTTTGAGTTATGTTAATGCGCATTATTGATGTTCGAGTTATTTTAATGAAGATTGTTGATTATTGAGTTATGTTAATGTGGATTGTAGATAATTGAGTTATGTTAATACGGGTTGTTAGTGATTGAGTTATGTTAGTGCGCATTGTTGATGTTTGAGTTATATTAATATGAATTGTTGATGATTGAGTTATGTTAATGTGGATTGTTAATATTTGAGTTATAGATATACAATATAATGACACTTGGTAGCAACAAAGGGAAGAAGGTGACAAGTATCGAAATTGTTCTTACCCAATAACAACCAAATCAATCAATTCCTAGCCAACAACAACAATCGACCTCATCCACCAATGAAGCAAGTCAGCAACAACCTCCATCTGCCTAAACTAATACAGATGTATATGCAGGTTTTTTAATCTTCAACACCTACAAATAGAATTTGTTGTCAGGTTCCAATACCAACATCAGAAAAAGAGGTAAAGGTATAACTAGAGGTTGTGAGTTACAATGAATGAATGTTGCAATGAACAACAAGTTGTCAGTAAATATTGATACTTCGCAAAGTCGTCCTTTAGACAAAATTCAATCAGCAAAATTATCTTGTGAGTTGGGGATAATTGCCATAACAGAATTACCTTGCTTGAAGCATGCTAAAGAGTTGAAAGAAGACAACTTGCTCGACAATACCTTGGATAAAGTCTCGATAAAATTTCAATTTATTTAACTATATGTAATATTGTTTCACTTATTTTAAGATAATTACACTTTTACTTATTTTTCACAGATGAAATTGAATATCATCGGTATCAACAACTTTGATGTTTCAAACTATGTCACTTCATTATCGAAATAAAGGACCAGGGATTGTTGTTATAGGCTATATCAGTATTACAAATCTTTTCCTTCTAATATGGAGGCAAGATAGAAATGTTCCAGAATAGATGTCTCCAAAAATTGGAACAATTTGTGAGATTATTGGTCCTATCCCAACATTCAAGTTTGTTTTCTTTCCCTTCACACTTGTTAGATGATTTGATGACTATCTTTTTTCTTTATTTAGGAAAAATGTGAGAAGGCTACGGTGAACAGAGGACAACTGAAAACTCCTTATAACCAAGACTCCAAATCATTTGTTTTCGTATGAAATGAATATGTAAGATATTCATTTGCAAGTTATAATTATATCAATAAACACTATATTATTTATTATGTATTGTATGTTTTTTTATAAAACAGATTGAGAAGGAACTTTATGGACAAGAGCGTGATAGGATCACACTCTATAAACTCACTCATTATATGGAAGGTCAAGGGTAGATGTCTGAAGAAGCGCAAAATAACGATGTAAATATAAAATTTTGTTTAAATTTTAAGTTTATTTATTTTTGTAGTACTAATTAATAATATTTCAATGATTTTGTTTTTTAATTTTATAATAAGATGAAAGAGTTACTGTAACATCAATGTATGAGGGAAATGAGGAAAATGTAGAAGACATTTGCAACAAAGCGTTAGGTACATAATTCAGATATATCAAAGGTCTTAGATTGGGCCCTAAGTCAATTATTCATCCTCATCAAAACTAGCATACATTCAACATCTTAAAGAGGAAAACAAGTTGCTTAGAAAAAAGTTGGTAAAGCATAAAAAGTAACACAAAAAATTACTTGGCCCGAATTATGTAAGCAGTGAAGATGAAAGTGAGTCTGAGTGATTAAACTAATATTTTTATTTATTATTTTGTGTATAAGTATTTTTGAAGGTGTAATTAAAATCTTCTAGGGGAAAATTTAATGATACTTTATTTTTATAATACAACACTTCAAATTATCAATTATTTTGTATACTTTTATAATAAATTAACAAAAAATTATAATTATTATATACAATAATATGGATTAAAAATGTCACAAATAATGATAATTCAACACGGCATATCATTTCGTTAAAACCTATATTAAAAATTTGACTATATTTTACAAAACGTAGCTAAAAATATTTGGCTATATTTTAAAAAACGTAGTTAAAACTTTTTTGTTATGTTTTTATAAACGTAGCTAAAAACCTTTGGTTACATTTCTAGAAATGTAGCTAAAAACTTTTGACTTTGTTTATGAAAACGTAACTAATAATTTTTAGTTATGAAAACTAAATGTAGCCAAAAGTATTGGCAACAATCTCTCAAAATGTCGCTAATAATTTTTCCCTATGACAAAAAAATGTAGGAAAAAACTATTAACAATGATTAACTAAAAATGTCGCCTATAATTTTCTACTACAAGGATTTGGCTATTTTTTTGCTACGAATATAAATTGTCATTAATTGTTATTAGCAATGATTTTAGGACTTTTAGTGATGATTTTTTCATAACCATATGTGTTTCTGTTGTAGTATATATATGCATAATTATTATATGATTAAAAATGATTATATTTTGTGTTGTCAAAAATGAATTTAATAACAAGTTAGACTTATATTATACCTTAATTTTGTAAAATTATTTTTTAATGCAATTTAATATTATGTCTTGATTTTATAAATACATTGATTAAGACCAAATACATATCTTTTTATATTAAGATGTATCAAATGTTAAATATTGATATACGTATATTACAATTTGAGGAGACAGTTAAACTGATATTTTCTTATTATTTTAATTTTTAAGCATAGCTCTTTTTCTAACTTAATTTATGAAAGCATAAGTTATGACTGATAAGTAGTATAGTAACTTGTTGTGGGACAAGTTTGTGCAAAATCTAAGGACAATAAATAGATGATACCAATGTTTATCTTCGTTTCAATTAGGTTCTATGATAGTATATTAAAATGGTGAGTGCATAATGACTCAAGCAATTAAGTTTGATGTTAACAATAAGATATAAAATTATTATTAAAGTTACTATATAAAATAAATGCAGAGAGGCATATATTTATGTCACGTGCAATGACTAATATTATATATATTACTTTAATTATATACAATTAACTTTTAATTCCACTTAAAAATATAAAAACTAATTTTTATAAACAAGTGATTAATTAAACAATAAAATTCCTTCTTTTTTTTCTTAGTGACAAATTTGAGTTAAATTGTGTGTAAGTCGATTACTTATTTCTTTGAATTGAATAAAGAAAATAGTATATATTAAAAATAAAAATATAATGAATAGAATTCTTTTTATTTGGAATTTAAAAAATTCATTACGAAGAAAATAAGAATAGTGAACATCTATGGAGAGGGCCTCTCCCACGTGAGATAAAAACGACTAGGAATACACTAAGCATATAGTAGAAACAAAATGACGACGTTCAGAGCTATTATAGTGGAGATGGTGTGATGTTGTTTATGTAATTAGGGTAAAACAACTCCCTCCTTTCTTGAAGCTTGAAATGATTACTCAATTGGGGAGGAGGACAAAAGATGCTCTAGAGGCGCGACTCTACGAAGGTGGTATGATGGATTCTTCTGCTTGTCTCTCAGCACGAAGGGAGATCTCATCTCAGGTATGCATAATCAACTCAATAATGTCTTCAATTTTTTAAGATTTTGTGAATCTCCACAGATTAACGAACTTTATATGAATATCAGGGGTCTAAAGGGGACAATAGTGAACCTCCCTACATGACTTGATTGGTGAGGTGGTAGATCTAGAGGAGGTACGCCAAAATACATTCTGATACCTACAGGTGAGTCAGATTCCTTCTAATCTTTGATAGTCTCCTTTTTACATGAGTAGGTGAATTCGAGAATCTACTTGAAACCCAAAAATAGCTATGTCTGAGAAACTATTTCCTTGTCTATATCCCAGATTGCATGAACCTACTGTAGAATACTGTGATCTATAAGTAAACATAGAGGATTATATTCTCCATGAGAGAGCCAGTCCTCTGCTACAATGTAGTTCCAACTAATTTGTAATCAATTGTTCCCTAATTTTAGCAATAGAGAGTTCTATAAAAGAGAGTTGAGTGTTTGATCTCCCTTTAAACCTCCATTGTTTCTCTCATTCCAAACTGCTTGAAGACAAGTAGCAACTCCGACCAAAAGAATATCCTTATTATATTTACAAATATGTAGTCAAGATATCTCCAGTAAGATATCAATGAGGCTGTAATAATTAGTACCAGGGGCATATAGACTAGAAATTCTAGCCCACACCTCCTTAGAGAAACCACACTCGAAGAAGAGATGATCCCTAGTCTCATCCTCTAGGTTGCAAAGAATACAAATCTTGGAAGAGAATAGGAATTTCAATCTATCCATAGTGCTGAGCCTGTTCAACATAGCTAGCCAAAGGAGAAAGCTTGCATTTGGTTTGAGAACCTTACTCCAAATCAAGGAACACTATCCTACTCTTCTATAATGAGGAATGGGCAAAAGTCTAAGTTCTTCTAAAGAGAGCATCCAGTTGGCATTTCTAATTATTCCGTGAAGCTTAGCTCTCTTAGGGAACCTTCCTAATAATGATCTTACCAACTGATTATGAATTAATGCCCCTTGACCTGTCCAGTTATCATACCATAGACAGATTCTTTCCCCTGCCCCAATTTGATATGTTGCTAAACTTTTTCCCTTAATCTGAGAATTTGGTTAAATAACCAAGAGTAACTGTCTTTGATCCTTAGAGCCCAAAGACTCTCACCTTTTATTATGTAAATTGGAATCCATTTGATCCACAAGGATTGTTTTTCACTTAAGATTCTCCAAATTCTCTTGGTTATAAGTAAGCTGATTTTCTTACTGATTGACTCCAAACCTAACCCACCTGCCTCCTTCGGTTGACAGATATGCTTCCAACTCACTTTTGCAATTCCTTTCTCATTTCCTTTTTCCCATAGAAATTGCTTCATTAGCTTTTTCACAATTTTCATAAATCCTTTGGATAGGAATATGTAGGAGCACTAGTAAGTTTGCATTGACATAATTATCGACTTCAAAAGCTAAAGTTTCCCTCCATAGGACAGGGCTCTATTAGTCCAAGACCCTAAATTTTCTAAATTTTTTCTGTTAAAGGAATAAATTCACAATATCTTAGTCTCCTGGATGAGATAGGAATGCCCAAATATAGAAGAGGTGGATCTTTCTTTTCCATGCCACTAGCTTGTGACAAGGAATTAGATAGGTGAGCAGCACTTTTGGAAAGTAAGAAATAAATCTTGTGAAAATTGACACTTAGTCCAAACAACTCCTTAAAAGAGTTGAGAGTACCCATCATTAGGGAGATTAAATGAACATTTTCCCTACTTAGAAGAATAAGATCATCTGCAAAACATAAGCTAGTTAGTAAAAGCTTCTTACATTTGAAATGGTATCTGAAGTTGGAGTTAGTTAAAGTGTTATGCTTTAGCATAAGGGTGAGAACCTCCATGCAAATCAGGAATAGGTAAAGAGAAAGAGGGTCCCCTTTCCTAAGTCCTTTTTTACCGTTAAACATCTTTGTAGGGATTCCATTAGTCAATATTCCGTAGGAGGCAATAGTTATGCATTCTTGAATCCATATGATAAACCTATGAGGAAATTTCATAACCTTCATAGTTTGTAGCAGGAATCTCCAATTAACACTATCAAAAGCTTTTTGTAGATCCACTTTAATAGTACAGTTTTGAGGACTTTTGCTTCGAGTGTACCCTTTCAAAAACTCCTGCAATAAAAGGATATTATCCCTAATATTTCTACTACTCATAAAGGCACCTTGATTCTCACTGATAAGTAAGTGTAGAAAATCCTTTAGCCTATTTGCCAAAATCTTGGAGATGATTTTATAGAGAAAATTAGTACATGATATAGGTCTAAAATCACACTAAGTGGTCGGGTTGGAAGTCTTAGGGACCAAACAAAGGTCTTGTTAATCTCCTTAAGTAAGACACCATTTTGGAAAAACTCCTGCACAATAACTTTAACTAATCTCCCTATACTACTCCAAGCTTTTTGAAAGAAAAGCCCATTCAATCCATCTAGACCAGGGATACCATTTTGGAAATATTCCTGCAAAACATCTTTAACTAATCTCCCCATACTACTATAAGTTTTTTGATAGAAAAGCCCATTCAATCTATCTAGACCTGGAGCCTTAGAGCCATTCATATTAAAAACTACCTTCTCTATTTCCTGATCTGTGACAGGTCTAAATGAAGCTTCATGTTCAGGAATCTTGGCTGTAACAAACTGTCTAAGGCCTACTCCAATACCTGCAGAATGACCTTTTGTGCCTAAGAGATTTTAATAAAAATTCCTGATTTCCTTTGCAATTCCCTCTCGCCCAAATACAATCTCACCAGCTTCGATTTTTATAGATTTGATTTTGTTTACATTTCTTTGAGCTGACACTGAATTTAAGAAAAAGTTTATGCATCTGTCCCCATCCTAATCCAATTAATTATGGCTCTTTGCTACAATATAGAACAATGATTATCCACTATTTGCAAATAGGTCTTAGGAGCTTCCTTCTCAGCTATAGCTAGTGTACAATCAGTAGGGTTAGCTGCCAAAGATTTTTGAATTTCCAAAAGCTTCTTTCTTGCTATTTCTATCTCCTTTGTGGAATTATGACGTCTCTTTAAATTTAACATCTTCAGTCCCTGTTTAATAGCCTTGAGCTTTTGCGAACAAATATACTATTTAGTACTATAGATCTCATACTTCAATCCTTTAGTAATTGCTTCTTGAAAGCCCTCCATATTAACTAGAAATTTGTTGAATTTGAAAGGGTGATGGATTCTGGTCGCTTTAAATAAATTATAAACCTTAATAGGGTATGATAAGAAATTCTCGGGTCTAAGAAATTGGCTGAGCTTTCTGAAAAAATATTTAACCAGTCCACATTAACCATCACCCTATCTAGCTTTTTTCGGATGAGCCAATTGAAGCTTTGTTTATTGGACCAAGTGAATCTATGAACTTCAGATTTTAAATCTATTAATTCCACATCCTACATGCAGTCGAACATATCAGAGGTGTACTTGAGTAGGTTATAGTTTCCTTCTGCCTCTGATCTGTAAATGGTGTTGTTAAAGTCCCCATTAACTAGCCATAGAACTCTAACTGAAGCTTTAAGTCTTTGAAGGGAAGTCCATAGCTCAGTTCCTTGAAACACTGTGTTAAAACTGTAGACAAAAGTAGCTAGAGCATAAGAATTTTCCATTTTGAAGTTAAGCTTTGTGTGAATGAATTGGTTGGTTTCCAGAACATTCACTTCTAAGAGATCACCATCGTAAACAATAATAATCCTTCCATTAGCATAACATTGGTGGTTTGTGAGAAACTGTCATTTGCTACCCAAACAACTTAATTTATTCAGAGCCTCTCTAATTTTGGTTTCCAATAAACAAAATAACAAAGGCTTTTCCTTTTTAACAAAATCACTTACCGCGTTAAGCTTAGAAGGATTGTTTATTCCTCTTACATTCCAGACTATTAGGTTCATATGAGATTGCTTTTCCCTTTGGAACCTTTCTTGCTGTTCCTGTTGCTCTTCCAAGAGATTACCTGTTCAAATTGTTCCTCTTGAATAAGTCCTCTCTACTGTTTTGCCATCTGTTGAGTTTTCTTATTATGTTGTATTTCATGGTCTCTTTGGCAAGGATAATTCTCACTAATTTCCATTTCATTCTCCCTCTTGTTCCCTAGTGATTTATTTGAGGCACTCAATGATTGCGGTTGAATTCCCACCGACTGAACTGAATATGGAATATTATCCACTTAGACACTCTCCCCATTTATAGGTGGTTTCTTTTCAACCTGAACCGAATTACCTAGGCTTTTATGGCTATCTAATACTTGTTCTGCATCCACCCAATCTTTGTTGTCTTTTGAATTAAACTTTTCCATACCCATCATCTCCCAACAGTCTCCTCTAGTGAAAACTCTCACCATAGGTTTCCATTCTTTGCCTTGTGCTTTTAGAGAAGGTTTTCATTGGTATGTAACCATAACCTTATCTTCTTTAAGAGAATGCTCATCAGCTAACCTTATGATAGGGATGTTGTCTATCATTTCCTTAGAAACATCCATACTCACACATAATTATGCAAATCTAACCCGTTTTCTCATAGCAGTGTTTTCATCCGTACATATTGGTTTTCCCAAGTAACTAGCTAGCATACTTAAACATTTAGTTGTCCAATATTCCAAAGGAATGTTATTGATATTCACCCATAGAGGAATTTTTTTCAATTTAATTTTTTTCTAATTTCATGCTCAGTTGCCAATTTTGAAGAAATAAAGAAAGTTGAGAGATGTGCCAAGGGCATTCTTCAATTACCTTTTGAGCTTCTGATTTTAAGGAGAAGGTAAAGACTAAGTTATCCTCCTCAGTTAGCATAACTTGCATTAGACCTCTCCCTTTCTAGTTTCTCTGAGTCTATGCCTGTATCACTAGAAAAGGAGGTCTTTTATCCATAAAAAAAACCAACAAGCGTAGCATCCCATCTCCTAGCACCTTCCTACATAATGTCTAGACTTGAAGCCAGCATTAGCTTTCCTTCAATCTCAACCGGTGGACTGTAAATCAAGGAAGAGTTAGAATTGTCACCCACAACCTATTTCCACGTTTTTTAGCCCTTTTAGTATGTTGAAACACACTAACAAATGGAGCAAAAGGTTTAGGAGAAATGGTAGAGATTGAGGGAGGCATAGTGTGATTTGTAAAGTGGGATAAAGAAGAAGAGTGGGCTACAGAAAGTTGAGAAGGGGATGAGGGAGTAGCATGGGGAAAAGGGGAGGTAGAGCGTAGAGTAGTAGAGGGTAGAGATGGGAAGTCAGTCTCCATTTTAGTTCTAAATGGAAACTAATGATGTTTTTCATCAAAGGAAGAACAATCTGGAAAACAAGAGGGAATCGATGGAGGAAGGAACCAGTAATGGAGGAAAGGAAAGGGAAGAAAGCTGAAATGGATTAGATCTAGAGTTAGGGTTGGTCGTGAGCACGAAATTAAGAGAGATGTTAGAGTTTCTCTCACTTGATCATTTTCTTCCTTCTTGTTATTCAAATATTCTAAAAATAAAAACTTATCTCCTCAGTATTTATTTGATCATATTGAACTTTTATTAAGATAGAAATTTTAATAAAGATATAAAAATATTTTTTCATTGGTAACAAATGTTTCCAAAATGTTGAGTATTAGATTTAAAATAATAACTTGGAAGAACATAATGTTTTGTTAATTGCTGAATGTTCATATGAAACGAACAAGAAGGCATCCAAGGACTTTGGACTGGACACGCAATTTATTACTTCGAAAGTAAACTAAACGGATGTTATTTTTCTTGCAAGAAAGAGGATTAGATTATAAAATTGTCCATGGAAACTTAAAACATTAAATTCCCAATACGTTTTCTATGAATAGTGAACAGTAAGTGGAAAATGGCAATAACAGTGATTTACAATTCATAAACTTGCTTTCCGGTGAATTTGACCTTTATAGGACTAGCATTCTTCCTAATAGATCAGAAGTTCTGACCAACCCCTTGACGTCCAGGGTTCATTATCTCAAGGTAAACACCATCTTTGGGATGAAGATATTGGACCTCTCCATTGGGAAACACCCTGTAAAACTAGTATTTAATCTTGTACTTGGACCTCAACCTAGTACCAAGGGCTAGGTACTGTTCTTTCCTAGCCAACTTAAGCAAGTTTGGACCTTGCCTCATGATAGCTGCACCTCCAGTTGGCATCTCAAAGATTTGCTCTTTCGGAGAATCCTATGTAATAACATAGAATTCTTCAACTTGTGCCTTACGCAACAGTCCTCCAGTGCTGCCACCGAAGATAGGGGTGTTGGAATCCTACCGTGATCGAATCACGGACGCAGCAAAAAATAAAAAATTTTCGGATTCTGAGCAGATCCCAATAATTGATTAAACTTGAATCAAAATAATATTCGATTTAGAAATCGTACCTTGTTCGCTTTTTGAAGAAAAACTTTGAATCCTTTCTCTGAATGATCAATCACGAGTTGTCCAGTTGTCCAGCCTCTGACGGTATCCACAGGGCAATTTCCAAACTGCCTTTGAAGGAAAAAGACAAAAAGTCCTAGCTTCTATAAAGTTCTCCTTTTAAATAAAAAAATCAAGATGATCTTTTATTAAAATTAAAACTTTTTAATTATAACCAGAATCAAATTCTAATTCTAATTAATTTAATTTTAATAAAATCAAATATCTCATATTTGATTCCCAAAGTTTCTCAA
>JAOTBA010046132.1:0-13713 GCA_025629845.1 Erythroxylum squamatum
CTCCTTAATGAGGATGCTTATCCTGCACATCGACATTATGTCGTACAAACATGGCACATACATTAATACTTGCACAACCATAACCATCCATGTAATGCATACATGTGTACATAGAATATAGACAATGCATGTTCATGACAATTTCCGGGAATCTCTCCGTTAACTTCATTGTAAAACCATTTTCATAACAAACCTCATCCTGTTTCCAAATCACGCTTCTGGGTCCAGTATTATTCATACTAGAAGTAGAAAGTGAAGATGACATAATTTGATCACATTCTCTTCTAGAAGATGTTCCTCGATGTCTTATGATTCCATTGACACCAAAAGCGCTCAATTTGGTTCAGTATATAGGGAGATATACCCCAAACACTTTTGGACCGTACTTAAGTACTATACCACCTTCCATGAAGAATTTGAACATCTTAGGGATTGAATCAAAATTCCACTTCTTTAAATGATTTGAAGCCCTATTTCTCTAGTTACCTCAAAGGAAGAATTCTCTCCTTTGGAATCCTATAAGTCCAAATATGATCAAAACATCGAATTCTGCTCAGTAAAACTATCCCCATTAACACTGTTCTAACAGACTCTCACACTTAATTTCGATCAATCTCTTTAAATTCAACTCCAATTGTTACAAATTTTTGTGGAGGTGGAACCAAATATGTTAGGAATCCATTGCCACAAGAATTAAGTCATTTGGAACACTAGAGAAGGAGTTATGGGAAAATGAAGCAACCAAGTTTAAGCTTGATTTCCAGTTGAACCTAGTTTGGCGGGAATGCCATAACTCTTGCTATACAACTCGGATTCCTTTCGTTTTTGTACCATTGGAAAGAAGAGATCTAGATCTACAACTCTTATGAAGACCTCAAATCGAAAATCGGCCTCTAAAATGGACAAAAATGTGATGAACAGTAACTGACCCGAGAATGTCCGTTTGACGGACATGAAATCACCAAATGTTCCAATTTCTCCCGAGACAGTTCGTTAAGAGGACTTGCATGTCCGTTTGACGGACAGGAGTCTACCAAAACATCTCAATTCACCCGAACCATTCCGTTAAACGGATTTATGTGTCCGTTCAGCGGACACACCTTGTCCCTAGGGTATTCTGTCACCCGAGACTGTCCGTTAAGTGGACATTCGTGTCCTTTTGACGGACACACGTTAAACCAACATTCTGCAAAGATTTTTCTAAATCTCCAACCTTCATTTAATCTCAAACACACTCCCAATCTTCCTAATTTCAATTCTTTTAACCTCAAACCACTCAAAACAACACAAACCTCAATCTAATCCCATGAACTCTTCAATTCTCATTCAATTCAACTTCATCACAACCTTTTCAACATTCAATTTCCTAACTTCATACTAACAATTAGGTCTCTTCACAACAAAATTCATAACCATCATATTCATAAAAATTGTAGTCCAATACCTCTAGTTTCATTGACATCAAACCTCAACTCATTTAGACAACTATCAAGGCAATTATGGCTATACATGTAAAGCACACTCCACATCAAGTTATAGCAAAATTTTCCAGATTTTTACACATATTCGATCTTAGCATTTAAACTTATCTAATCCATTTTATGCCTAAATTCTCACTTCCATTCCTTCATCCATCATTCAATACTCAATTCAACATCAAGCTATCATTCACAAACAATTCATGAACCATAAGTGACTACAATCAAAACAGGACATATATATACATATATAGTCATCCAATCCCTTCTTCAATCCATCATTCACAATTCTAACTCTCTCAATACATTTCCATGAGTTAGACTCATGATATAAGCTCAGAACACAACATAACAACTATAAACATCAATTTAGACACATACATCAACCTTACAACTCAAATCATCAAAATACTCAAGTTCATCATGCTAGCTTCAATTTTACCATTTCTATAACATTTAAACAACAACTTACTTGATTGAACCCCTTAATCTTCAAGTTCTTCAAGAATTTCACCAAGACCTAAGTGCAACCCTCACCATCGATCATCATCTTCTAAGGGTGATAGAAGTAGGTTCAAGGCAAGCAAGCAAGAGCAAGGTGACAAGAAGCAAAAGATGATGGCTAGGTTCCAAATGATCAACAAGTCAAGAAGGAGAATAATGATCCACGAAGAAGAGAAGAAGAAACTCTCTAAAAACAACTCCAAGTAGCTTTGAACAAGTGAGAGTCGTAGATGAGAAGTGGGAGCTTAAATTCATTTAACCTAATGGTCAAATATGTGGTTAAAAGCTTGCCACATGTCATCCAAACACTAATCCTTAGGTTTCCTTCATAACCAATCAATTTCAAGCCCAATTTCCCATAAATAACACTTGTCAATTATTCCTATAATCTTACATGAAAAATCCCAATGATAATTGACCATAATTTCTACTGCCATTGATCAATTGGTCTGCCACTCGGCATTTTTCCTAGTCCGGGTTTTTATCCCGAAAAATTCCAGAAAATTTCCTAAAATTCTCCAAAATTGAAAAATCATTATTGACACTCTCCAAATAATTTTTCACAATCAATAACTTAACATTCTCAAAATTCTCAACCAATTATCACAGTTATAACCAAATAGACCGGGAATGTCAATATATGCATGTACAATAATTTCATGTGCAACAATGTCATTTTTCACTATAGAATTATGTCACATACTGAATAAACAAGAAATTACATTTCGAATCCCTCACCAAACACTCGAAATTCCCATTTTACCCTTCCCGCTGGAAACGGGATGTTACAAAAATCACTACAGTAAATCATTTACACATTCCTTCAACAGGATTCATTAGCAAAGGGTCGAGATGTATTAACATTCATAACACAAATTCGTGACTAGAAAGTCTCTTTCTCTTCTGTTTTCTGTCATCAGAGAACCTTTTTCTTTCTTATGTTTAGTTAAAATGTAAAGAAAGAGGACAGCCTATAAATCAAATTCAACTCACATACAAATGCATTTAATGTTTCAATTCTCCACGCTTATAAGCAACAATAAGCTATATAAATGACTTAAAGACAATAATAGGCTTCACAATAAATGACTAGAAGACAAAAATATAGGCTTTACTTTTGTAAGGGATAAAGCATCCACATGCCACATTAAATGACGTGAAGACAAGAATAGGCTTCACCCTATACTCCACTCTATGCCACCTATGCTCCACTCTATGCTACATTAAAGACGTGAGGATGAAAAGAAAATAGCTATAAAGACATGAGGACAAGGAGAAAGAATGATGTGAAGTCCAAGAACAAAACAACTACAAAGATGTGAGGAAGAAGAAAACAGCTATAGCTGTCTCCACTTTAAAATGACGCGAGGATCAATAAAATAGTTATAGCCTTCAGTTTTAATAACGTTATTTCATGGTTATTTACGGTTTTATGTTGGTTCTTTATAAATAATCAGTTTGCTACAAAAAGATGAAGTTGTCGTTATGTTTAGCAAAGGAGGTGAAGCAAAAGCTGAAGAATTGAAAGACATCGCACCAAAACTCGTTCTAGTTAGAAAAATTGTTGTTCAAAGGGAGAACGAGAGTGCATCGTCTTCTTTATCATCACAAAAAAATGCAGAAGCTTCTGCTCGTAGCAGAAGTTATACATGTTGCTTTTAGTAAGTATGGCTACATCTATAGTATTGTTATTTTCTTCATATCTCTCTTCCTTTTCACGGTTCTGTGTTGGTTCATATCTCTCCTCCATTATGCCTAGTTTCTTTATTTTGTTTTTTTTACTACCAAACTAATGTGACTGATCCTATTATCAACAATATACTCAACTCAGAGTAACACAAAGAGAAAACAAGAAAGTAGTATTGATAGTCAGCAAGGAGTATGATAGGTCTGATTTTATGGACAAGAGAGACAAGAGAAATCGTAGAAGCAACAGATAGATATGAAAACAAACCTAGAGGTATTGTAACACCAGTGAAGTCTCAGAAGACAAAGTCGGCATAGAGGAGACAAACTTGAATATGATTTGTTTTTGTTTAAAAAAAAAGTTTCAAAATAGATGAAAACATGTTTTCTTATTTTTACGTTCTCGTAAAATAGTTGCCATTTTTAATTTTTAAAAATAAAATATACAAACGTGTTTAATCAAACACGATTTTAAGAGTCGTTTCTTAATTTACAAAAATCGTAACAAAAAACCTTTAAAATAGAAAACAAACAGTCCCTTATAGTTTAATTTTAAATGTTTTCTTTCAAATTAAATTTTAATGAAAACTTTAAGGTTCATTTTGACTCTTTTATTTCTTTTCTTTTCATAAGTTGAGTTTTGAAGTTTCTGGTAATGTTACTCTTTTGTGAATGAAAGATCACACATTTGAGTCATAAAAATAGTCCTTTTGTAATACAAAGGAAAGATTGTATAACTCTCCTTTACTTTTTTAAACAATGTATTTCTATATCTTTATTAAAAAAGGATTATTTGATCCTCTAATTATTACAAATTTTTAGTTCTTAATTTAAATAACTTTCTATTCTAGTTAAATGCGTAATGCCGATTTCTTTTCTAAATTCTCTATTTTTAAAAAATAATAATCAATTATTCTCAGTATTAAATGCGAGGGAGTGATAAATGTGCACATATAGTGATAAAAAGAACTTTTCCAAGATTGACATACGGGAACAGACAAACATCGTAACCGAACAGTGATTTCATATTACAGACATACGTCCCAAAACGGCGTCAGTTGTGGAATTCTTGTGGCTGGTTGACGTGGCCGCATATGGTTGGACCAGCTTTATCATGTGGTCACAGGATGTGTCGCACGTTAAAAACCGCGTAGATTTGGTCTCGACTCGATTAAGAAGACGATAGGATCCGATAGGAAAAGAAAGAAGCGATATCGGCGGTAGAGAGGAGCAAGACGAGGTTAAGAATGGGGAGTGAGGTGAGAGCGTCGCACATACTCATAAAGCACGAAGGCTCGAGAAGGAAAGCTTCTTGGAAGGATCCAGAAGGCCGGGTCATCAAGAACACCTCGCGTGATAGCGCTGTCTCTCAGCTTAAGGCTCTCAGAGACGATATCCTTTCTGGGAAGGTCAAGTTCGAGGACGTTGCGTCGCGGTTCTCTGATTGTACCTCCGCTAAGCGCGGTGGCGATCTTGGTTTGTTTCTTGACTCGTTAAATTTTAGGAAACTTGTGTTATAACTTATATTCCTTATTCCTGTTTCTCAACGAACTTGGTTAATTAAGCTCTGTACATTAGTGGACTTGCTCTAGGATCTGCTCAATTAGAAACTTCGCTTTACTAAAATTTTGTTTGTTTCGATTTGGATGTATTCTCTCCTGTATTCTTTACTGGAGCAGCTAAATTTTGACACCAAAATTGATATTATTTAGTTGGAGATATTTGAAAATTGGTGATTGTATGTTGTTGTAGTTGTCTTGAATGTGCTTACACTTGGGAACTGGGAAGAAGTGTCCAACTTTAACCTATCTAGTGGTGAGGTTCTGCGATTAGATTGTTCAACTTTATCATCCAATTTGTAAAGCTGGCTCTGTTATTGCTTTATTTGGTATGGTTTTCATTGACGAAATGTGTTCTTTTTGTACCCTCTTGTTTCTAAACTCGACAAACTTTGGACAAATAGGAGCAAAGTTTTGATTTTGTAAATGCATATATATTATACAGCATTATCTAAGATTCTTCTGCTTGAAACAACTTGATTTATTGGCTGTTTGGAAAATGGGATTTCCTGGTCATGCTCTGATGGATGCGATGCCAACTATTTGTACTGCTAAGCACAGTTCTGCTGTTATATCAAAAAACTTGATTTTGGTTCCAAGATGAAGGAAAAGCTCCAACTAATAAGTATCCATATCATTGTCCTCCCCACCTCCAACCTTCATTTAGTAATCAGATCTCATCTTTCATTGTAGTCGCATTCTACCAGTGGATGAACGTTTCTGGTACTGGGATGCAAATAGTAACACAAAAACTGTCTGGTCATACATAGCAATATCATCACATTGCTGATGCTGACGCAGGTCCATTTGGTCGAGGCCAGATGCAGAAGCCCTTTGAAGAAACAACATACTCTCTTAAGATTGGTGAGATTAGTGACATTGTGGATACTGATAGCGGAGTCCATGTCATCAAGAGAACAGGTTGATTTGATTGTGGAGGAGCTTTCAGTGTACTTTGGCAATCAGATTCAAATACCTTTCAATTGGCATGGTGGATCCCTCTGTGTTTGTGATGTTCTTTTTAAAACTCTCCAGGGGTTGCTTATGCTTCCCAAAGCCCGTCAGACTCGGGTGCTTGGTATAATGGAAACACGTTTGCTATGAAAACATTTCATTGTGTATTGTAATAATGTAACTCAAAGGAGGAGGTTATTACTGTCGAATCCAAAAGGAGATTTGGGAGATTGGCTTTGTATTGATTGAGCTTATCAATGGCAAAAGATGACTTAAGAACCAATAACAAAAAGTTTTGCAGCCATGGACCTTGTTCTTCCCTACTCTAGGAAAAAAATTGACTTTGGAGGTTCTGCTGACAGGACTTTGAAGCTAAATATGTGATATGAGGTATTCATGTTTGAAGAGAGGAATTTTATAGTGATGCATCCGCGATTTTCTCTACTTACCATGGTGATGTGTTGTGATTTAAGTTATGGTTTTATGAAACCAATAATCTTCTATTTTCCTCTATTTTCTCCCGAAAGCCGAGTGACGTTTTGATACTTCTTCAAAAAGGAACAGCTTTCATTTATATTGAGTTCTCTCGGGTCTGTGGACTCACCGTTTGGGCCTGAAAATGACTTGCCACCAGTGAACTGAATAGCCATGGCAATGGGCACCTGGTCAAGGGAGAAGCCAGCCCGGCTTGGCCTTTGGCCTGGCCAGTTTTAATATATTTTTTATTATTTATATTTTAACAACATTTTAAAATTGTATTTACATTCGTTTGAATTCTTAAGTTATAAATTATAGCATAATCATTTATAATAAAGTGTAGGTGGAATTACATATGAATTATACAAAATTATTTATATAAACTTAAAGATATAAATTATTTTTAATGTAAATTTATTTAAAAATTATCATATTTATTAAAAATAAGTAGTTATAATAATATTGTTATAATTATTCTCTACAAATAAATGAATTTAATTTCAATTTTGTAATTTTATTATAACATGTAATTATAATGTAAATGTAAAAAAGTTGATTGATGTTGTTGCTGTAAATTGTATACTTTAAATAATAATTATACATGTAACTTTTAGTTATTGTTGATTTGATGACTTTTTACTTCTATAAATATTATTGCATCTCCGCAATCCGCATCGACATGTGAAAGAGTTCAAAGTTTAAATTATTGTAATAATTTTGTCCTTTTGTATTATATTTATTATTAAATAATCATTATAAAATTTATATTTGTATTACACAAATTAAAAGAAATTAATATCATGATTACTCTTAACGCATATGAATCTTAAATGAATCAATTACTTTATTATGCATAATTGCATATATGTATTTATATAAATCTTAAAATGAATCAATCACTTTATTAATCCTAACATATCAATTTCAAAAGAATATAAAAGTAACTGGGTTATAAAAACATATATTGATATAGCTATTATATTGAAAATAGCTATTATTTTATTAAAAATAGAAAACATTTTATAAATACTTTTGATAATGTGATATGTTTTATAAGTTATTATGTTTATTAAATAATTTATAAACATATACATATATGTTTGAATTCTTAAATTATTACTAATCCTAACATATCAATTTCAAAAGAATATAAAAATAATATAAAAGTAATTGAGTTGTAAAAACATATATTGATATAGCTATTATATTGAAAATCACTATTATTTTATTAAAACTATAATACATTTTATAAATACTTTTTTTAATTTGATACGTTTTTATAAATTATTATATTTATTAAATAAGTTATAAACATATACTTATATGTTTGAATTCTTAAATTATTATTAATCCTAATATATCAATTTCAAAAGAATATAAGAGTAATTGAATTATAAAAAGCATATATTAATATAGCGATTATATTGATATTTTATAAATAATTTTGACAATTTGATACGTTTTTCTAAACTATTATATTTATTAAATAAGTTATAAACATATACATATATGTTTCAATTCTTCAATTATTATTAATCCTAATATAGCAATTTCAAAAGAATATAAAAGCAATTGAGTGATAAAAACATATGTTGATATAACTATTATATTTAAAGAGATTACTATAATCATTATTGAGAGTAAGAGACTTAAACCATAAATGTTGCCTTAAATTACAAGGAAATTGATATAAAGTTATTAGATTATCACTATATCTATCTTAAGTTGCTAGATGTAAGTTTTGAAAAATTTTATTTTGTAGTAAACAAGTCAACTTAAGTTAAATATTCAATATGTTTAAACTAACATATATACCGTATTCTGTGAATGAAAGAAATTCACATAAAGAAAGTACGAGTCAATATCATAACCTATGACTCATAATATGTGTGCAAATACGACCATAAAGAGATTAATGTAAGTTACAAGATCTTAGTTTATATTGTGTGAGACTATTGGGGTTAAGGTGCCTCATTAACTACTCTTAAGACTCTTGTCTAATTTTTGATAATTAAATTTAAGACTCGCTACTTTAAAATGCTACTAGTAGACAAATAATGATGTGATCTTAAGTAACGATTTTTAAAAAGTAAATTAAATTAAATTTGAATAAATTCAAAAGAGAGAAAGGTCAATGCATTTAAAGACTTGCATAAATTGTATTCAAACGGTCACCGTCTATTAGTAAGATAATTAAATACAATCGTGATATGATGAAACAAATGAGATCAAAAGAGATTAATGCGAGGTATCATATACTCCTAACATATAGATGACAATGAACTCTCATCACGCGAGTTATTATATAAGTATAAGAACTATATAATTACTTGTGTGAGTGAGAGATGATAATCACTAAAACACCTTTAAATGAGGTTAGTGTTATCCCTTAATAAGTGCTAAAAAGGCAGTTATAATTTCAATTTTTCAATATAAAATATCAACTTTGAAAATTTGAGATAACAACTTTTAGTTTCAGATCATTATGATATCTTTACATTGGAAACGAGTCTGGGAATTCTTTAACCGATGAATTCAATATCATAATATCCAATTAAGTAATATCAAATAGTTGATATTTGATCCTTTATGGGATTATCCGGAGGTGTATAGATCGGTCGCTTGTAATGGAATATTGGCCTTATTTGGTAAATGACTGATCAACTATTTTTTAGCAGATTAGGAGATATGTGGCTGGTTAACTATACCAAACCGTTGATAATCATGTTTGGTAATCATTTTGTTGTTTTTGAAAATGCTCCTATGAGGAGCATTTTGCTCCAGTGGTTGAGAAATTAGGGGATAAAAAATGATTGTGCCCAAAAGTTATAACAAATTACTCAAGTTGCCATCTTTTATTATTGCTTTCCCTTCACTAAACTTCAACTTGATTAATATGAAGAAAGAAAGTAGTAGTAGTAGTAGTAGTAGTAGTAGTAGTAGTAATAATAATAATTTATTTATTATTAATATTATTATTATTATATGTTCTATATTTTTTATTAGAGTTATAAACTTAAATTTTTGTGAAATTAAATATATAAAATCTAAATTCTTACAAGAATATTCAAAGAAATACTAAGATATAATACTCATATCTTTATAAATCCTTTTCTTAAGTCATGTATTCATAAGTCATTTTATACATAAACAACTAATACTGAAAAACTAATTTTACCAAATATTTTTAAATAAGCAGCTGATGTTATCCACTGGTCAAGTTAGTTGATATAATCTACTGTCAGCTATTCGCTGATAGAATTAGCTAACAGCTAATGCAATCCACTAATTGTCAAACAATTCCGTTGTTTAATCACGAGTCTCCGAGGAGAGGAGAGATTTTTTAACAAGGAAGATAGCGAGAGCGGTGGGGAGGATGAAGATGGGATCGCCAAGCAAGTTTTATGTGGAGAATTTGTAACACGTAGCATAGACCTTATTACATGTCTTGGATCGTTCATGAAAGGGTAATAAACAAAGGAAATGTGGAATAACTGATTTCGGTTTTCATTCTAACTTTCGAAGTAATTTCTATGGCCAAAACGAGCTCTAATCTTTCGGGACCTTCATAGGAATCGTTCACAGACATGTGGCTAACGTTTTTTCTATAGTTTTCTCAAAATATAACTGTTCTTAACAGGTCAGAGAACTTACGAATGATGTGAGCAACTGCAGGAGGCCTTAATCTTTTTATATAACATTCATATCAGGCTTCCCCATCGTATGTCCGATGCCCGATATAAGTTTGGTCCACACTGATTAGGATCCATTTTGCTTCTAGAGTACGACCTATTAACTTAGATCATTTATTGGGTCACTTTATTATCTTTATCTGGATCAAATTGAGTAACTTAACCGATAAGTTATTAAAAACAGAAAAATATAATTAATGGTTGTCCAACTTTATAGAAAATGTCTAAATTGTCCAACATTGTCCCCTTGGACAATCATTAATTGCAGTTTTGACTCAAGTTTAAAAACAATTTAAAAACTTGGTTAAGGCACAATACTATATTGGTACCAAATTTAAAAGTTAAAAAAAATTTGATCCAAAGATAATGAAAGTCTAACATTCCGTCCTATAAGGCTTTCGATATCAAAAAATACCAAGTACATGGGTCATGTGTGACACAAGTTCAATATAATCATAAATATCTATTACCTTACTAACATGAATGGGAAAATGGAGTGTGGCAAACTAGGATGATACCTGTATGATCTAATATGTATCATCTTCGTTTGTAGGTCTAGATTTCTCCAACTTTATGCTAAACTGCATATATTAAACCACAGCAAAGAAATCATGTTTTCTCTCCCTAAATGCTAAACAACATTAGAGAAAACTTTTATGTTCTCTAACTGAATGTCAAACTGCATTAGAGAACCTTTATGGGATTAAACCTTATTCCTCCTATGTCATATTAAATTTATGGATATCCGTACTAAACTGTATGTGTCTAAATGACATAGGCTCAAGGTCAATCTTTATATATGCCCAGTGACCTTTAAGATCAACACAAATCTCAAGACTTTCATATGTGTTATGACTATTCATAAGAATAACTATTACTTAGTATAAAAAGATGATCATCTATATTAATAAATAATCACAATGTCATAATACACCAAAATGTATAAAAATACAAGGAGCAAATACAAAAATCCTTAACAACTACTATCTGAGGACCTCAACACGCCCATACTGGATACATGTTTAACAAACACTAGTGAGCGAAGTCCTTTAGTCAATGGATCAGCTAGCATCTCCTCAGTCTTGATATGCTTCAGTTCGACGTCACCTTTCTAAATCAAATCCTTTATGGTCAAGTATTTGACCTCTAAATGCTTAGACCTTGTAATATTCTTATTGTTTTCACTAAACAACACTGCAGCAAGATTATCACAGTACAACCGAATGGGTCTAGCTACGATTCTACCACAAATAACTCAAAAATCAAATTTCTGAGCCAAATCGTCAGTATAGCAGCTTCATCGCATGTAACAAACTCTGCATGCATGGTTGAGGAAGTTACCAGTGTCTGCTTAACACTCTTCCATGATACTGCACCATCTGCCAACATAGAAATGTACCATGAAGTGGATTTTTGATCATATAAACATATAGCAAAATCGAAGTATGCATACCCTATGAGCTTTAAATCTTTGACCTTCCTGTATGTCAACGTATAATACTTGGTACCCTTTAGGTATCTCAACACTCTCTTAACTGCATTCCAATGGTATACACCTGAATTAGCCAGATATCGACCCAGCAATCCAACAACAAATGCAATGTTCGGTCTAGTGCACACTTGGGCATATATCAGGCTACCAACTGCACTAGAATACGAAACATTCCTCATAGCCTCTCTCAACTTCATTCTTTAGACATTATGTCAAAGATAATCTCTCACCATGAGAGATTGGTGCCATAACAGGTCTATAATTATCCATATTAAACCTTCGTAATACTCGCTCAATGTATGCTTTTTGTGAGAGGCTTAATGAATGTTGAGACCTGTCCCGGTGAACTATATACCGAGGGCAAAAAATGCTTCACCTAAATCCTTCATTTCAAAGTGCATGGCCAAAAGTTGCTTAACTTCATACAATATGGTCAATTCATTTGACGTATAGTAATAGGAAGATAACTTTGCTCCCCTTGACCTTATAGTATAAGCATCTTTCAACTTTGTTTTCCACAAAGCTAAAAGAGGTTAAAACCTCGTCAAACTTTTGGTACCATTATTTGGAAGCCTATTTCAAACCATATATTGATTTGGTCAACTTACAAACTTTATCAGTTGCACCTTGATCCTAAAATCCTTCATATTGCTCTATATAGAGCTCCTAATAAAGGTTACCATTTAGGAAAGCAGTTTTAACATCATCTGATGTAGCTCCATATCACAATGAGCTACTATTGCCATAATCAGTCTAAATGCATCCTTCGAGGATACAAGAGAAAAGGTAACATTGAAGTCAACTCCTTGTCTCTAAGTGAATCCCCTCACAACTAATCACACCTTAAACAACTCAACTTGATCCTGTATGTCCTTCCTAGTCTTAAATAGCCACTTGTAATTGATAGATTTGCAATGTTGAGGTAAATCAACTAGCTCTCATATCTTATTTTGCCTCATAGATTGCATCTCATGCTTCATTGCTTCCCGCCAGAGCCTGCATGGAGTCCATAAATGACTTTTATAAAAGTAACTAGATCCACAAAATGTCCTATATCATAGTCTTGTTTACCCAAATAGACCATGTAATCTGATGAGATAAGAGGTTGCCTCTCTTTGGTGGATCTTCACAATTATATAGGTTATTGTGCCTCAAGAACCTCTTCCTAAACAGGTATAGGTTCCTATGTTTGCGTAGGCATAATATTTGGACTTTGATCCACTGGACCTGACTATATGAATGACAGATATGAAATAATCATAGTATCCATCCTACTATCTCTTGGAGGGTGCGAAGATTCACCCTCATCATGGACATCGTATTCCAGAAACTTAGCCGTTTGTGATTCCACTATTTTGGCCCCTCCCTCTCTACAGTAAAATCTGTAGCCCGTAGAGTAGTCGAGATATCTTACTAGATAACAACGAATGGAAAAATGTTGCAATTTGCTCTCATAAGGATTATATAATCTTATCTCAATAGGACAACCCCACATAGGAATGTGTGTAAGACTTGGTTTCCTACTAACCCATAGTTCAAAAGACGTCTTAGGTACTGACTCCCTTGGAACTCTATTCAAGATATACAATGTCATCTTGATGGCTTCGCCCCAAAGGTATTCAGGTAGGTTAGTTCTGCTTTGCATTGACCTCATCATGTCCTTTAGGGTGCGATTGCGCCTTTCGGCCATACCATTTTGCTCAGGAATACTCGACATAATGAACTAAGTCACTACTTCAACTGATTCCAAATACCTGGCAAATGGACCCTTTTCTTGTCTTCCAACCTCATGCCTTGTAACATCCCACCCCCTACTGGAAGGGTAAAATAGGAAATTTGGCATAGGATGGGATTGGTAGGGATTAATTGGT
>JAOTBA010046154.1:0-13712 GCA_025629845.1 Erythroxylum squamatum
TGAGACCGTTATAGGTTGAATGTGTTGTTAGGTTGTTATGAAGTGTTCATGAAGTGGTTAGGCTTTAGAACAAGGGGTAGGATTTTTGTACTCCAACTTTGAGGGAGATTTATGCATTGATCTAGGATGAATTTGGATAAGTTGTCTTCATAGAAGTTGTAGCTTGTCCTCTTATCTTTCCAACGGTACCAAGTTTGTGAGTTTTCGATGTCGGAGTTGAGAGATATGGCCGTTTTAGTAAAAGATATCGTGTAGAAAAAGTTACCCGAGAGTTACACGGCCAGACCGTGTAAATTCACACGGGCCGTGTATCTCGGGTGAGGAAGTGTCATTTTCGTCCGAATGGTACACGGGCTGACCGTGTAAATTCACACGGCCCGTGTAAAATTTACACAGCCCGTGTAAAATTCACACGGTCCGTGTAATTTTCTGAAGCAGGGTGTCAATTTCACCCGAATGGTACACGGGCTGACCGTGTAAATTCACACAGCCCGTGTAAAAATTCACACGGCCTGCCCGTGTGATTTCACACGGTCCGTGTATTTTGACACCCTTAACGTCCGAATTTGAATTTTTGGTCTTCATGAAAGTTGTAGCCCTAGATGTCTTCTTTCCAATGGCACAAGAACGAACTCGATCCGATATCTAGGTTAAAAGTTATGACATTCGCACCAAGAGAGGTTAAAGTTGTTTTCGGGAGTGAGCATGGTCCAATATTTAGGGCATAATTCCCTCATCCAACTTCCGATTGAGGTGATTCTTGGACCATTAGTTTCCTAAGATATATACCTTCTTACTCTATAAATTTGGTAACATTTGGAGTTAAATTGAGGAAATTGGCTTTAATGCAAGCAAGTGGTTGGTTAGGAGAGTAGGATTGGAGTATGTGCACAGTTTGATTTTTGGCGCATATCTTGGGTTATGCAACTCCAATTGAAGGGATTCTTGTTTCAAAATGAACTAGAGACCTAAGGTTGCAATTTCCATGAAAAAGTCAACTCATGAATTTGATGTTTGATTTTGGTGCGCTCACCACCATTATGAAATGTCAGCAAATGACCCCTTTAGGGTTTTCAGCAAGGCTCATGTCTCCGGACATTGGGCTCCGGAATCGGGGTCCAATAGCTAGGGTTTCATCTTTTTTTAGTTTTAAGAGAGATTTTGAGGTTGTTCAAGAAAAGAAAAAGAAAGAGGAAGAGAAGAGCTTCCATTTGAGCGAAACATCTTTTTATTTGGTGAAGATTCAAGGTAAGTTCATTTTTAATCTTGTGGATTTTTGGAAGGGCTTTGATTCATGAAGCTTAGGAAATGCATGAGTTTAAGTATTCTAGAATCAATTTTAGTGAATATGCTTTGTGGGATTCTCAATTTGTATTCCTATTGAATGGGATTTTTGCCAATGTTAAAGGGAATCAAGAAAGGAAAGAGGAGCAAGAGGAGAGGCACTTTTAAGCAAGTTTTAAAGCAAGAAATTTAAGGTGGGTTACATGTTTATAATTGAGTTATTAAGCTATAAATGTTTTTTTTCCAAATTTTTAGAGATAAATGATTTTAAAATGCTTCATAAATGTTGCATTTATTGCTTCTTAAATGATTTAAGAATTGCTACATGTTTGGTGCATGAATTTTGTTGATGTTTTATGAAATGAAGATGCAAATGGAAATTGAAATAGATTATGCTTATAAAAATCATGTTTCCGTAATGTGCCATTTTGGGCAATATGTTTTCAAGTTATGAAATTCATGTTTGTGTGGGTTAGAGGTGGTCTATTTTGTTATATCACATGCACGTTGACCATGTTAAAGGCTTCTAACACCTACCCGCTAGTGGCATGGAGCTCCCTCACAGACTCCCTCATGTTTTCAAACTACGCAAAACCATTATGTCACTTTGTGATAGTCTGTTATGTTATTATAGGAGATTCGCAAGAACTGCCACATGGACCTACCCAAACCATTTTGATTGCTTAAGTGTTGACAAGTTTGATAAATGCATGGTTTACATTGTTTATGAATTGTTTGATAAGTTGAGAATTTTGGAATTATGTGTTTCATGGATTCAATGAAAATTGACTATGGCAATGAATATGATTAATGGGTTTGCTCGTGACTTCGTTATAAACTTG
Organism: Erythroxylum squamatum; assembly: GCA_025629845.1. Taxonomy (NCBI): domain Eukaryota; kingdom Viridiplantae; phylum Streptophyta; class Magnoliopsida; order Malpighiales; family Erythroxylaceae; genus Erythroxylum; species Erythroxylum squamatum. The sequence continues at coordinate 2,127 of JAOTBA010046154.1, forward strand.
TTACCCATGAGCTTTTAAGCTCACCCCCATTCCGTCCCCATCTCCAGGTGATGAGCAAGAGATCGAATGATCGAGTCGAGAGTCAAGACATCACTCCAATTTGCATATTTTTGTATTTTGAGCTAGTTTTGGAAAACACAAGTTTTACTCATTCATGTGTATTTTGTATTTTTGGATTATGAGACCAATGATGTATTGTGGCTTGAAATTCCCATTAAAGCTTTGTAAAACTCTTTTCTTTTGATGTTAATGAAATATGAATTGTGTATGGAAAGACCCCTAGCCCCGTTTATGTCTGTTTTGGTGCAGTGTATGTCCGTTCAGCAAACATTCATTGTACATTTTCATAAATTCACGATTTTGACCCTCTAAATGGCAAAATATCTCTTTGGGGTATTCACAAAAGTTGTAGATCTAGAAGATCTCTTCGAAACCGTCACAGGATGACGTAATCCGACATCTCTAGTGAAAGTTATGCCTATTGTCCCAAAACAGGTACAATATGATTAAGGACATAATCATAAGAATGGATTGTTGTATATCAATTGATGAAATAGGGAATTTTTGGGATGGTATGAGAATGAAGATGAACCGATGATGGCTAATGAGATTTCATTGAAATAACCCTATAGGGTAATACGCTCACGTTTTATAATTCCGGAGTTAGACTCTAGAAACGGGGTCCAACAACATGAATATGCATAACCCAAAATTCTAGGTTTTCATATAAATTTGACATTTCGGAGGCAATAAAAAAGAAGAAGCTGATGATGTAGTTATGAGGAGTTCATAAACAATTCCAGAGGTGATTTGGAGCTTAAGGAGTGGAAGATGCAGGATTTTTATCAACGGATCCATCAAAATGTAAGATTGGACACCTACATTGTTAGAATACGCGATAGAGAACAATCATAAACATTTAGAATTATGATTATGATGTTTTCTATTATGTTTTCAATACATATGAATATGATTTCGTGTTTGTCAATGTATAGCTACATTTTCTATTAATATCTAGGTTAGATGAACCCTAGTTGAATACTTTGACATGTTTTGATTCTTTTGTGAATGTAATTGTGTTTGTTGATTATTAAGATCCAATTATCTATTTTATTTATCGTGAATTAATATGATTTTTATAATTTAATCTGATTTTATACTTAGTGATTGAGAAATCCTGGGTTAAATAGATCTACGATAGTTGGAAAGAGTTGATTACAATCCTAGAGATAGGATGAAATAAATCTTCTAGATTAGGATCAAACCTAATAAAGGGATTCAGAATACGGTAACACAATCTTATAAGTTTTAACCTGAGTAATTCGGTTAGAGACTTTAGGATTAGTTATTAGTAGAATCAGGGTCAACTACTAGCATACCTTAGGAGTCTCCATGGTCTAATAAATCAATAACATAATTACATGACAAATAATCAATTAGTTAAGGGTTTAGGGAGATTCAAAGCCTAGGTATTATTTTTTTAATATCGGTAATTAATTTAGTGTCGCCAATCCTTTGCTTTAATTCATTATGCTTGTTTACTTTATTTTCTTAATTTTAGTTTCTTAAGTTGAAAACCACAATCAGTCCTTAGGCTAGATAATAGGAAAATAATAATTACTAGTACTTACCATTCTCATAAGATCAACCCATATTTGGTGGTACTAGCTACAACTACACCATGCACTTGCGGTATTAAATATTGGCTAACACACTTTAAGGGCAATCAAAATGCCACTTATTTGGAATGAGAATCATTTAAGGAAATATTTCCATTAAATAGAAACTTCGAGTTTTATATAGTTTATGCAAAATCCATCGTTTTTTAATAAAATGTTTGATATATGGTTTCTAAGTGAATTAAACCATAAATGAAAAATATTATAGGCTAAACAGTTTTTAAGTGTGTGAGAAACCTCTTTAGTTCCCTAATTCAAAATTAAAAACCAAAATGCTAAAAAGTCTTATCCAAGAGAAGTCTTTTGAGCTCTCAGTCTCAATATTAAAAACATATAGGATAAAAAGACTTAAGTCTAGGAAAAGCCCCTTTAGATCCCTTAGTCAAAATTTAAAACTTATAGGATAAAAAGTATCAGCTCCAAGAGCAGATCATTGGCTCCTTGGCTCAAAATTTAAACTCAATAGGTTAAAAAATATTTAGTCTAAGAGAAGCCTCTTTTATAAGGTCTTATGTCTAGAAGAGACCTCTTTACTCCCTAACTTCAAATTAAGAAACCTATAGATTAATGATAAGTGCATAATAGACTATATTTTAGTATGATTTTTAAGATCATTATACTTGTATTTTCAGTATTTTTATAGGATTTGGTACTTAAATTTATATTTTGTTGAAGTTCTTATTTCATCCCATAAAAGGAAAAGGATGTATTTAGAGAAGATATGAGTCAATTTGGAGTAAAATTAGCATACTTGAAGAGAAGAACTTATAACATGGTAACAAGATAGTATGGTGTTAATCCTAGTGTTCAAAGTTACCTTTTTTTTTAAAGAGACTTTTACATAAGTAACATGGTATCAACACGCCTTTATTTTTAGGTCATGTTTAAGAATTAGCATTATGTTTCTTCAGATGCTTTTGACATCCTACTGTATTTAACCCATATTCCTAAAATTGTAATAATATGGACCCATAATATTCCCTATATTGGTAGAGTGATTTATTATGTAAAATATCTAGAAAGGAAAGCTAAGCAATGTGAGACTTAACATGGTCCCATATTAAGGTTGTATTATATTAAAATTTAAAGATTTATTATATTTAAAAAGGTGATGTCTGGAAACAATAAGAAGGATTTTAAAGATTTGCTTTTAGAGTTAAAAAAGGATTAGGATCCATAATAAAGAAAATATAAATGAATAAAAAGACAATTTTATGAAAAGAAATAAGGAATATATCAAGATTCAACAAGAACTTTAAATATCCAACAACTATGAGGATATTTTCTTTGTCTTTTGTTTTTTCAATTTTTTTTATGTTTTTCTCTTTATTTCCTCAAGAACTAATTGGCCTATTAATAGTAAATAACAATTAACCTTCCCAGATCCATAAGGAATGATTTTTGCGGATTCAATTATAGCGTTACATGCTGAGGTCACTAACCTAATCAAATAATTGAACAATCTGACAACCACCTCCTTATCTCCACTCAAAGTAATCCAACACGGATGTGAGTTATGTAGACAAGAGAGCTATATCACAAGTAATTGCTTCGTAGTGGGAAATAATAGCATGTAGCAATTCATCTTCATGGGAGCACAATATGGTCAAGAAGGTAACAGTCCTTATTTAAACATATACAATACTAGGTGGCAGAACCACCCGAATTTCTTTTGGTCTAACAATGTAAGGACTTAGTTGAAGAATCAAGGTCTATCGGGATTTCAACAAGACAAGTACACAAATGATTCAAAATTAGAGAAGTTCTTGGATAAGCTCACTAGTATGGAAGAGGCCCAGAGGAGGATTTAAAGGCCATTTGAGTAAGTAGCGAAAACTTATACCTTATCCATTCACAACCTAAGGGTTCAATTGGGCCAACTTGCCAATGCATTATCTATAAGAAGCGTGGGGAGCCTCCTGAGCAATACTGGAGTAAATCTAAGAGAGTAATTTAAGGCCATCATATTTAGTAGTGGGATAAAGCTAAAAGAATTAATAGAAAAACAAGTTAAACCCACCTTGTAGAAGACCAAGAGAAGTAGAAAAAGGATGAAGTTATGAATGAGGATCCTCCCTATATTCGTCCTCCGCTTTACCCATTGAAAATTCCATTCGCACAAAGACTTCAGAAGAACAAATTGGATACACAATTTGCAAAGTTCATGGAAAAGCTGGAGAAAATGCAAATTGCCTTACCCATTGTGGATGCTTTGGAGAGCATACCTAAATACGCGAAATTTCTTAAAGAAATCTCATCAAACAAGTGAATTTGGGATGCTAATCAAATAATCTCCATAATGGAAAGGTGCAGCTCCATAATTACTAACCACATGCCCTCACAGTTGACAGATCCAAGGAGTTTTACTATACCCTGTGTAGTTGGTAGTTTAGGCTAGGTCAGTAAATTAGGGCTAGGTAAGTAAAACCAACTTCTATACTTATTAAGTTGGCAGATTAATCGATAAAGAAACTTTCTAGTATGGAGGAGGATGTGCCTGTAAAAGTGGGCAAGTTTATAAATCCTATGGATTTTTTCTTGGTAGACTTTAAAGAGGATCAAAACTGTCCACTAATTCTTGGTAAACCCTTTCTGAACACTAGAAGAGCTTTGTTAGGTGTCCATGAAGGCAACCTCATCCTTCGTATTGGGGATAAACAAGTTAAATTCAATATGCGTAAGGTGTTAAAGAATCTAAAGGAGGGACGCTCACTCATGAATATTAAAGTAGTCGAATATTTAAAGCAAAGGGAAGAGGAAAAGATGACAGAGGACATAAAACTTGAAAAATATAGGAGGTCTCTATTCAAAAAGTGGATGAAAAAGGGGGGATGAGGGTGATTGCCGATGAAGAAGAGCAGTTCAGCTTCTTAGAGGAAAAACTATTGGATTCAAGCGAAGATTCAAGGAGTTTCATCATTCCTTGTTTTTTTTGACATTTTGTTACAAAAAAGGACTTTACTGAACTTACTAGGTTTTCTTAATTTGATTAATTATGTCTATATGGTTATCTTGCAAAATGTAGCTTATTTACATCTTACAAAACTAAAATTGGGTGACACGGGTGGAAGTAAGCCACTCATAATAAACCCATGTTAAGCATCAACGTTAAGAGTATGCCAAGATAATGAAGTGAAAGAAGCGTTACTTGAGAGGCAACCTAAGAATTAGGATATTGTATTATATTATATTATATTATAATTTCAATTTATTTTGTTAGTACTTTTTAATTTTATTTTTTATTTATTTTTTAAGGAGTGACTTGCTGGAATTTTATGGATTTTAATGTCTCCAAATTCCATCTTTTACACCATCACCACTGAATTACTATAACTATTCTTTTTCTAACTTTTTCTTTGTTGTTATTTATCTTTACTTGTATTTTTTTTCCACATTGAGGACAATGTATTGTTAAAATGTGGAGATGTATATCCAATTTCATATCGATTATGAACGAAATTTGCATTTATAGCAATTATGTATGAATTTTGCATTTGTATATATCATTTACATATGAATTTTATATTGGTTGGAATTGCACATATGTGCTTTGAGTGAATGTGTTAATGGCAAGAATTGAATGGAATTATTTTAGCTTTGAACATCGTCATTTAAATTGAAAAGTCATATTGACTTGTGAATTATATGTATGTTAATTACGATATGACACCTATTCTTTCATTTTATGAATTTTATTGTATACATTTATAATTATAGTCAGTTGAATTGGTTAGCATTATTAGTGCCCCTTTATGGGAGTGGTTTACTAAAAAGAAAAAAAGGTACGCTAAAAAATTAAATGAAAACATATTTCGCTGGCCTTTTTTAAGAAAATTGGGTAAAGAATAGGGTTGGTAGCTAGTTGAGAGATGTGATATAGCTTAGTAATAGGGGACATTCATGACAAAATGTTTATCTTTGCGTTAAAAGGGTAGATGACACTCTAATCAAGCTAAATAAAAAATGTGACCTAGTTGAGTAATTGGGGGACATTCATAATAAGATGTTTGCCCTTGCTTCAAAATTTAGGTTATCGTTAAAGAAAATCTAAAAAAAGGGTTTATAACCTACCAGTCTTTTAAAATAGTAAAAAAATTTATGAAAGGTTACTTAGTGATAGTTTTGCTTTTTAATTGATTAATAACAATAAATGCATGCTTACAAGTGCCATAGGTGTATGAATAGGGTGTTAATATTTTGATTGATATGTATATTCAAATCAAAGCATTAAACTTGAAAGGAATAAGTTAGTATATTAGCACTTTTTGAGTTATTAATGTTTGAGGTTAAGTTAATTTCATAAGATTTGCTATCATTGTACCATTATTGTATTGTTGCATGATTGTGATTATGTATTTATGTGTTTTGTATGTTTTTAGTTTTTAGTTTAGCTTAAGGAAAAGAAAAGGTTTAAGTGTAAGGATGTTGATAGGTGTAGATTATATTATGTTTTTCTAGATGATTGTCTTGTGTATAGGCTTAGAATTGTGTTCGTGTTAATCTTTGTATATGTTCTAAGTGTTTGTGAATTAGATCTTAATTTTATGTTTCAAAAGGTGTTTGATGTATTTGTGAGTGCTAGAAATTAGGAAATTGAAGAATTAAGAAGATGGTGGGAGTTTGAAGGTGTCACAATCATTCTTAATTAAGCACGATTGTGACAAAGGCTTAATAGAAAGAGCACATTTGTGACTCCAAGGTCACGATCTTGACATAGGCTTTTCTAGGTGTGAGTTTTTTTTTATGTTTTGAAAGTTTGGGTCTATTTTTGGAACCAAATGAAATAGGGAAACCCTAGAATCCTAATGCACTATTTAAAAACATGAAAAACAAAAAATCATTGCATCAAAGTGAATCAAAGTGAATCAAAGTGGGAGATGAAGAAGAACAATAGAAAATTCCAGCATTCTAGATAAAGGCATTAAATAATTTTCTCTATTTTAATTTTAGTTTATTTTGTTATCCTTGATGTGTAATCTGATTTATTTGATGTTAAACATCCATATGCAGTTCCAAACTCAGATTAAGAATTATTTTGGATTTATTTTATGACTTTATTCATTGTTAATTTTAATACATAATTACATGTTTTGATAATTTTTCAAAACTTAATAACAAATCAAGAGAGTGAGTCAAAGTAATCATTTTTAGGTTGTATTATGAGAGTTGAAAATTTAATAGACCTACAATTATCAAATTAATGATTACTTCTCATTACAAACTAGCCATGCTCTTTCTTTTACTTCCTTTTGCCATTGACCTTCTTTATCTTCATTCTCCACCACAACACTACTACCTCGTCCTTCCTTGGTAGTACAGCTTATTCTTATTCTTAATCTTCATTTCTTCTACAAATCTTCCTAGAAGGTGACTCTCGAACCCCACCAAACCATTAACCCAAGGCCATAATTGACTTTCCACTAAATCTACCTTTCCTTCCTTGCATTCTTTTCTTGTTAAATTTTTTTTAGCACTTTTCTATCTAAAGCTGAACCAAACTCTTTTATAAAACATCTTCATAATGTCCAACACTTCAGTACCCTCCACTTCAGACTTTCCGATTCTAACCTCCTCCATTCCCAAACCTTCATCCATAATTCCAGCAACTCCATCTCCAACGAATGTTCCCAGATCTTGAAAGCAAGTTGTAGGGGAAGAATCCCCCTCAACATTGACTTATTCACCTCCTAAGGATATGGATGGAAGGCTAGTGGTTTGCCCCATATTGAAGTCCTCAAGGAGGGAGCTTGGGCTTGGGAATCAACTACGGTCAGTTTCTTCTTTGGAAAAAGGCCACCTTTCCCTCTAGTCTCCCAGTGGGCAAACAAACTATGGAACTCTAAAGGCTTGACAAATGTTCTTCTCTATGAAGATAACTTAATCCTCTTCACCGTCAGCCCTACTGCAAATACCTAGAAAATTATGGAGGAAGGATCTTAGCAAATCGGAAGCCACCCAAATTTCCTACAAACTTGGCAGCCACACTTGAACCTTGAAACTCTTAAATTCCAGAGTATCCCACTCTAGATTAACTTCAACAATATCCCACTTGAATATTATATAACCCAAGGGCTTGGAGCTTTAGCCAGCTACATTAGAAGGACGTTGGGCATAGATGAACACATAGCTAAGAAGAAATGAGTCAGATTTGCATAAGTGTGAACATTTCCCAGGAACTCCCTAAAAAAATTCCAATTTTGAGGTTAGGAGAGCAAAACAAGTTATGGGAAGATACAATAAAATTTCATACCAATGGAAACCGCCTTCCACTAACCCTAATAAAATCTAGAAAGCCACAGGAAAGTTGTTTAAAATAGGAAGCTACCAAAAACTTATAGAGTTACCTAAAGTAGAAACTTTGGAGAACCGCCTTTTCTTGACAACCAAAGCCACTATGCTGCAAAAGGATGTTGATGTTATATCGCCCGAAAATGAGGAAAGACAAAATAGTGAGGCAATGCAAACTTCTCTACTAGCTCACATACAAAAAGACAAGGAACATATTTTAACAAGCAATGCAGCGTAGCAAGATTTATAAGAACCGAATACAACACATGGCATTCAAACTGAAATTAAACAATGACCAGATCTTCCCAACCATAACTTCAGTGACTACGCAAAGTGATGAAGGAGATTATGAGGTGAGTAACATTAATCCTATCCAATCAGATACCATAGCAACTCCTAAAGTTTCTACTGCTCTTAAAGAAATTGCAGTAAATACTGAATTCTATATAGTGGAGAAAAGGAGGTCAAAGAGGGGTAAAGGGAAGGGCAACATAAGCCAAACCTTTTAACCTACGTCTATAATTACATGGAATAAATTATCCCATTAAACAACTAGCTCTAAGGGACTTTGTTTTGATGGTGAAGCCTTTCATATTCGGATTACCAGAAACTAAGGTCAGACTAAAAAATTTAGCAAAACTGTAGTTTTTGATCCCACTGGAACATGATTACTAATCACCAACATCATGCTTTAGGTAGAATTATAATATGCTACAGGGAGGATGAACTAAAGGTGGATCTATTAGACTCAAATGAACAAGCTATGCATTTGAAAATATCCTTCTTACAGAATCACATCCAGATAAATATTTCTTTCATCTATGCAAGCAACTTCTGATTCCAAAGAAGAGATCTATGGAACAACTTGACATCATTCAGCAACATTGTTTCTATTCCTTGGCTAATATGTGGAGATTTTAATTCCATATTATACCCCTCAGAGGCACAAGGAAACTGTTATTTAAAGAATTATTCAACTGATTTGAAAGATATGGTGGAGGAGTTAGGGGTGACAAATCTTAAGTATTGCGGTCATACTTTTACCCGGTCTAACAAACAAAATTCTGCTTGGCATATCAGGAAAAAATTGGATAGAGTACTGGTAAACGATATTTGGCTTAGGACCTTCTTGGAAAGCCTTACTACATTCAAAGACCCCCTCTTCTCAGATCATACCCTCTTATAGTGGACAACCTATTCCAAAAAGTTAGCAAGCAGTATCCTTTCCGATTCAATAACTTCTTAACACATGTTCTGGGGTTTGTGGAGGCATGTATAAGAGGTGCCGTACATAGTTGTCAAGGGACTAAGTAGTTCTGTTGTGTCCAAAAATTGAAAGTTATCAAACAAAAAATGAAGATCCTAAATTCTATACAAAGGCATATAACTTTCTCAATAAACTCCTACAAACTTGAACTTCAAGATATCCAAGCAAGGCTTGCTGCTCATCCTACTGATCCAAGTCTACTTGATAGAGAAAAGAATGTGTTATCACAATTCTTAAAGGCTTCACACAATCACAACTCTCTCTTACAACAAAGAGCTATAGTACATAGGTTAAAAGATGGTGACAGCTGCACTAGATTCTTTTTCAACTCCATTCTTGTGAGGAAAAATAGCAACAAATCCATTCTATAACTTCCAAAGAGGGTGCTAATCTTCAAACTTAACAAGAAATTTAAGAGGAGGTAGTAAGGTACTTTAAAGACCTACTAGGAGCTCCTAACTCTTCAAATGCTACTTTAGATGAACTTAGATCCCTATCCCTCAAATAAATCACATCAGCAGATGCAGAACTCCTCATAACACCAGTAGAAAATTTAGAAATAAAAGCTACGGTTTTTGCCATGAATGGCTCTAAAGCTCCTGGCCCTGATGGCCTAAATGGGTACTTCTTCCAGAAGTCTTAGAGTGAGACAAGTTCGTTTATTATAGAGGTAATCAAAGAATTCTGTTCCAAAGGGATCTTACTCAAAGAGATTAACATAACCTTTATTTGTTTGATTCCCAAATGCACCAATCTTACACATTTTGGAGAATTCAGACCTATTGCATGTACTAATTTCCTCTACAAGGTCATATCTAAGATACTTGCCTCAAGACTATAAAAACCCTAGCTCTACTAATCAGTGACAACCAAGGCACTTTTATGCAAGACAAACATATAGGATACAACATTCTAATTGTAAAAGAGCTCCTAAAAGGCTACTCTAGATCAAATTACTCTCCAAATTGCACAATCAAGATTGATTTCCACAAAGCTTTTAATAGTGTGAGCTTAGATTTCCTATGGAATTTGCTGATGGCCCACGAATTTCCAATGATCTTTATAAAGTGGATTAAAGAGTGTATCTCAACTATATATTTTAATCAGTGGTATCCTACCACACTCTTTAAGGCAGCAAGAGGATGTAGGCAAGGGGACTCCTTATCCTCCTACTTTTTCATCCTTTGTATAGAGACTCTTAACCCCCTCATCAAGCATGAAGTGCTCAAAAACCCAAAATTTAGATACCATGCTAAATGCAAGAAGATCAATTTGACTAACCTCTGCTTTGCATTGCAGATGATCTACTTTTAATTTGTAGGGCCTTAATGGACTCTATACAAATTTATATGGCAACACTTATCAAATTCAGAAACTTCTCTGTACTACAATTTAACCTAATAAAGAGCCATTTCCTCCTATCTAAAAAAGCTACTGCTTTGGGCCCTCACTTCTCTCAATCAATTGGAATGCTTTTTAAAGGGACACCTCTTCTATATCTTGGATTACCAATTTCTACTAAAAAACTGTCATATGTGGAATGCATCCCACTACTAGAGAAAATACAGAGAAGAGTCAGTTCGTGGGTTAACAAGTCTTTATTATATGCAAGGAAGTTTCAACTCATCAAATCAGTGTTAAACTCCCTCCATATTTACTGGAGTTCTCACATCTTTCTCTCTCAAGGTATCATCAAAACCAATGAAAGAATCCTCAACAATTTTTTATAAAACCACCCAAATGGTGTCAAAGGTTCAGTTAAAGTGAAATGAGCTTATATTTTTTTCCTAAGGATGAAGGAGGGTTAAACATAACTCCTATCGAAACCATAAATCAAGCCTCAATTTTGAAAAGACTATGGTGGATCCTTATGGATAAAAACTCTCTTTGGGTGAAATGGTTACATTCTTATTTTATCAAGGAAAGAAGCCTATGGAGTATTAAGAAATTAGTCTCATACTCTCATTTTCTCAACCAAATACTGAAATTGAGGGACAAAGTCTGACAAGGGATCTCTTGTAAAATTGGGAATGACAACTTGACTTATGTCTGGTATGACAACTGGACTAGTTTGGGACATCTCATACATCACTACGACAATCTAAGTAGACCTCAAACTACCTCACTCAAACTTAAACTCAGCTCAATGATCATAAAGGGCACCTGGAACTTTCCTTAAAACTTAAGGCATCTTCAACCATCATATCTTCCCCAACCTAACTCTCTAGACACTTTCTACTGGAAAACTGATCGTGGCTATGTCGTTCGATTTAAGAATCGACCTTGGAAACCGGTCAAAATAAAATATTTCCAAGATTGCAGCAAGCTGAACCTCGGGTCGTCTCTCTCGAT
>JAOTBA010046223.1:0-13700 GCA_025629845.1 Erythroxylum squamatum
ATATCAGGAGACACCAAAGTGTCAAATAACAGGAGCAGCTGCAGACCCTTCTAGGCATGCCTATTTACCCACAACTAAGACTTAACAGTTTTAAAATAACACAAGGTCATTTCAGACATTTCATGTGCAAGCAAATAGCACTTCCAATACTTTCCCGAATATTGATCTCCTCGGACAATTAAAGTCCGGAATTCATAAACAAATCGCAAGCCGCATAAAAATATTGGAAGCGGAAACAAATCAAATTAAATCACTCCTAGGAAATCATCTAGGTTGACTAATTACTTACCTAAATTACTTACTGAAATTACTTACCAAAAGCGCGCTTACTGTTTACTGCCTCGAAGTCCCAGCAATATCTGGAAGTGGTCGTTCTATGCGTTCCTCTATAACATTTAACATATATACAAATCACTATTGTACATTAATTCATTTATGTGTGAATATGTATGATGCATGTTCATGACAATTCCGGGTATCTTATTGTAATTTTTATCATCAAAACAATCAGATATCAAAGCCCTCATTAATAACACTTGGTACTTATAATTTGGACCAAAATAAAACAATGTAGAATCAATTTCATAACCTAATTGACCACTTCAGATTTTCTACTCACCTAATTTCGGGTCAACTTTGCATAATTAATTTGATAGGGTAAATGACAACATTAGGCAATACTTCCTTCTGAAAAGTTGTTCTAAAGTGTCTTAAGTTTCTAACGCCTCCAAGATCACCCAATTTGATTCAGTATTCTATGAGTTATGCACAAATTACCTCAGACTGTGCACATTTGAACTTTTGGCTAGAACAAGATCATTCTCTCTTATTGTAAAATTCATATCTTTCAGCTCAGATATCCAAAAATTACAAACTTTATACCAATTTTAAAGATAAGAGAATGAGCTACAACTTTGGTGAAGACACCTCAGCCTAATTCTGCTCACATCAATACAGTTTAATCAATAACCACAGGCTATGATTTCTGTCCCTGACAGTGCTTCAGCTTAAGCTACAACTCGCTTACGTGCCAATTTTGAAAATCAAGGAGATCGAATTAAATTTCGACTTCTTCACAAAATTTGTAGACATATGTCCCTAGTTTAATATGAATCAAAAATGAACTCATTCAGAAATCTATAGCTCAAGTTATAATTAGAAAACCGAAGCATGGTCATGAAAAGTTTCAGTTCAAAACATTCCAGCAGACTTCCATACTTTCATCCTACCAATCAATTTCAAATCAATTCAGAAAATTCTAAATTTTTATGGAGAGAAAGAAAAATGTCTTACGAATCCATTGGTCCAAGTTTCAAGTTATTTGGAGTTCGGATGAAAGAGTTATAGGCAAAAGATTGAGAGCTGTTCAATTAAAAACTCAAGTTTTTAACCCACACATATAAACCATCAACTTTTCTCTCTCAAGCACGCCAACTTCATCTTCTCCACCAACCCAGATCACCGAAACTGCAAATTTTCTTCACTCTTCTTCCTCTCTTCCACTTACCCTATCATCTTTAATTTATAACCTCACATTGTCTCTTTCATTTGCAACTTATCTTATGCTAATACAACTCAAAATACAACATTAGTTATATATATCAAAACCAGAAAGTTTTCAATACTATTTATCATCTTCAACCTTTGTTTACAACACTTTTTGCACTTATTTCATTTTCTGTTTTCTCTTTTTTTTTTAATTCCTACACATTATAACTCTTATATCTGCTTCATAAACCATTCTTTTGCTACTTTCATCTCAATTGAACCCAACACAAATAAATAAAAAGTCCAAAGTTTTAACATGGTACTGTTCACGTTAGCTCATTCATTTTCTGCATCTTTCTTTCATCGTCATCTATGCATTTCTTTGACTTTCCTCTTCACTTTCACTTCATTTTCCACCATTATATATTAAGAACTCACCAAATTCTCATTCCTTACCATCCAACACATTTTAGATCATTCAAAACTTTCCAAAAACATGTATGCATATCAACAAGAAAAAAACAGAGCATTACCGTGGACATCCATCAATTATTTTCGGTCATTATCATTATTCACTAGTCTTTATTTAACTCAAAATAACACAATCTCGATACACTTCCTGCTCCTTCTTTACGCACAAACACGTTTAAACTCACATCCATACATACTCCACAGATATACACGTGAATAGTACAAAACAAAAACCTATATTTATGTTTTTCTGTGAACTAAGAACAGAGTATACAAGGTATGAATATATTCATTTCTGCAATTATTTCCAGTCATTTCCTTGGTCCTTATCAACTCATTCAAATTCAAACATTACCTAAATACCATCTACAATATCACAAAGCTTAAAACTCAACTTACTTGGGTTAGCCAAATTTGCAACAATTCCTGAAATTTTTCCTTCACAGTTATTTTCAAGTTGTTTCACGGAGGATGAACAAAGAACAGGAAAATGTTGGCTTTTCGGTGAAGAGCAATAGAGAAAAGAGCTGCCCCCCCTAACATGGGTAACGGGATGTTACAGAAATACTACTCCAACATATGCACTATCACTTATTGGCGCGTGGGAGTAGATGACGAACCTTCTGGTGACACGTGTGGTGCACTCGTAAGACCTCCAATGACTAACTTTCAACCAAAGGCCAATCAGTGGCTGATGAATCGAATTGTGCTGATGATGAGATTAAAAAAGTCAACATACTTAGTACACAAGGCTCTCCGCTTTGTAGGGGTCTGCAAAGGGTCATGCCTTCCTTTTATATTTTTATAAAGAAGCTAATTCTATGACTTGAGCCTGTGACCTTATAGTAATAAAGAGACAACTTTAACAGTTGCTCCAAGGCAACGGTGAGATTAAAACATCACCTTAAAATTTTGAACAGAAACTTGTAACTATGACAAGTAAAAGAACTTTGAAATTATACTGAAATTCTACACTTGGGCAAAAACTAAATCTTCCAGATAGCCAATTATGGCTTTGATACCATATTATGAATACTTAATGATTTGTATTTACTATACACCTCTATTTATATACACGTTGTGTGCCTAAAGATGGTAAGGAAATATTGCCAATCCCTACAACCAAACTTATGACAATCAAGTTATAATCCCTATAATATATGTACATTCAATAACATATGGTAATGTTGAAATTCAACATAGTATATCATATTCAAAATCTGCTTACTTATAACTTATATATTTAGGTCATGTATTCAAAGAGAGATTAGAAATATTAGTATAGAATGAGATTCTTCCAGATCTAGATTTTACTAATCTAAATGTGGACTATTTTAAGGGAAAGCAATTTAAACATAATAAGAAAAGAGCCACAAAAAACACTAAGCTTTTTGAGATTATACACACTGATTTTTGTAACCTTTTGATATTCCATATTTTGGTGGAGAAAATTATTTCATTACCTTTATCGATAAGTTCTAATTATATGGTATGCCTATTTGCTTAATAAAAATCTCAAGTAGCGGATGCGTTTGAGATATACATTACTGAGGTTGAAAGACAATTAAACTAAAAGGTGAAAGTTATAAGATTTGTAAAGGGAGTGAATACCATAAGAAATATGACGAGTCGTGATAATGTCCGAGTCCATTTGCAAAGAACACCTCAACAAATTGGTGTGGCAAAAAGGCATATAAATAGGACATTAATGTATATGGTTATGAGTATGATGAGTAACTCCTCACTACCTAAATCTTTGTAAATGCATACCCCTAAAACTTCTATGTATTTATTAAATGGGTTTATAGTAAGAAAGTTTCAAAAACTTCTTTTGAACTATGAACTAGTAGGAGATCTAGTTTGAGAAATTTACATGTTTGGGGTTACCCGATAAAGGTAAGAATCATTAATCCATATAAAAAAATTAGACTCTTGAATGATTGCTAGTTACCTTAAAAGTTACCCAGAGAAATCTAAGGGGTTTATATTTTATTTTTCAAAACATAGTCCTAGAATAGAAACTAAAAATGATACATTCATTGAGAATGGTGAAGTTAGTGGGAGTAATGAATGATAAAATATGGATATCAATGAAGTGTATATATTCCTTTTTTCGTAAAGGCTCTTTCAACCATATTCTTTCCAAATATTAGTCTAGTAGTTAATAAAAATTTAGAAAACACTAAATAATACTTGAATAAAGGAGCACACCTATAAAAAACTAACTCACAATCATCTATTGTACTTAAGCCACAAGAAATAATACCTTTGAGAAGATCTTAAGGAGAAAGAAATTCAGTTATTTTGAATGATTATATAGTTTATTTACAATATTCAGATGTTAATATTAAAATCAATCCCGTTTCATTTTCATAAACCATATTATATGCTGAGTCTAAAAAGTGCATTGATTATATGAAAGATGAATTAAAATCTATAGAATACAAAAAATTTGGGATCTCGTTGAATTACTAAAAGGTTCTAAGTGATTTAGGTGTAAATGAGTTTTTAAAACTAAACGTGACTGAAATAACAATGTTGATTATAAGGCCAAACTTGTTACCAAAGATTATACTAAAAAACGTATTATTTATTATAGAGACATTTCACTTGTGTAAAAGAAGACTCATTAAGGATTATAATGGCATTGGTGGCTCATTATAATTTAAAGTTGCACTAAATAGATGTGAAAACAAACTTTCTTACTGGGAATCTAAAAAAGGATGTATTTATGGACTAACCAGAAGTTTTTTTTTTACCAAAAGATCAAACAATGTATAAACTTAATAAGTCAATATATGGACTTAAACAAACTTCTTGACAATTGTATCTTAAGTTCAACGATACTATAACTTCTTTCAATTTTTAGGAAAATATCGTTCATTGATGTATAAATTGAAAGATCAATGAGTAAGTTTATTTTTTTAGTTCTATATGTTAATGATATCTTACTTATTAATTTGGACCTGATAGATGAGAAAGTATTTTCTCTCTAACAATTTTGAGCTAAAAGATATAAGGGAAGCATTATATATGATAGGAATTGAATTTTTTCTAATAAATCACAAGGATTGTTGGAATTGTCTTATAAAGCTTGTATTAGAAGACTTCTAGAAAGATTTAAATGGACAAATGTTTAGTAGATATCATTCCTATTTATAAAGGGGATAAATTATACAATATCCTAGGAATAATGTAGAATAAAAGAGATGGAATTGATTCCTTATGCTTTGGTTGTGGTAAGTTTAATGTATTTACAAATCTATAGAAGACAAGATATCAATTTTGTGGTTGCAATGTTGAGCGTATATCAAAACAACCCTACAATTATTAATTGAAAAGCTACAAAAAATGTATTGAAGTACCTCTAAGGTTTAAAGAACT
Organism: Erythroxylum squamatum; assembly: GCA_025629845.1. Lineage (NCBI taxonomy): Eukaryota > Viridiplantae > Streptophyta > Magnoliopsida > Malpighiales > Erythroxylaceae > Erythroxylum > Erythroxylum squamatum. Next base: position 5,344 of record JAOTBA010046223.1, read on the forward strand.
ATATACTCATGCATCCATGGTATGATCATTTAAAAGTGAATGGATTTAGATTCAGATTTTTTTTGGATTTCTTGATAGTGAAAAAAATCCACATTTGGTTTCTTATTTCTTTTAGTGAGTGGAGCAATATTATAGAAGAGCACTAGATAGACTATTATTGTTTCATCCACTATGAAAGCAAAATTTTGTGGCATATAAGCCACAATTCTTGCATTGAGGTTGTTAAATTTTATTTTAAAACATAGGATCGTCAACACTATTAACAAGTTGTCAAAATTTTACTATGATAATTTTGTAACAATTTATTCTCTAATAATGATAAAGGCTAAAAGTACATTTTGAATCTTAACTTTTTTAATAGAATGTAAAATAAACCATAATATTTCGAAGTATTCAAATTGATCCCTAACGTTTTTAAAATATTCAAAGCAAACCTTAAGTGGGTGAAAAATTTAAAGGAGTTAACTCTCCATCAGTTAAACGTCATGTCAATGCTAATGTGACATTATTTTTTATTTTTAAATAGAAAAGGGGGCCCACTGTCATATGACAAATGGGACCCATTGTTTAAAATATATAAATATGGACCTCATTGCTAGTGGCAAATAGGATCCACTGTCTACAATGTGTAAACAGTGACCTCGATATAACGTGAATGTAAGACTTACTTTCTGATTAATTAAAAAAAACTAATTACGGGATAGTGAGGCCCACTTTTTATTTAAAAATATAAAAATAATGTTATGTCAACATTGACATGACATTTAACTGATAGAAAGATAACCTCGTTAAATTTTTTGTCCATTTATGGTCTGTTTTAAATGTTTTGAAAATATTATGGCTCAATTTGAACATTTTAAAATGTTAAGGTTCAAAATGTACTTTTGGCCTAATGATAAATGTTCAAAACGTGCCAAATATATACAGTTAAGTATTTTAATGTTAAGGGGGAAGTTCAAAAATAAGGAATATATATTTATTGTGCACATTAGTATTCATTTGGAGATGGTAGATATATATGTTAAGTAACAGTTTACAACCAAAGACATTAAAGAACATGTGTATAAAATGGACCTTGGTTGTACTATTGAATAACATTCGTTTATAATGATGCTAGTACTCTAAAGTAATTTATGTGTTTCTAATTCTGTATTAATGATTTCCTGTAGTGTGCATTCTATAAGACATAATTGTAGACCATGATAGAATTTGTTATTATATCGTTATTTATGGTCCCAGTATGGTGAGTAACAAATATACTATAATATATGAAAGAAAGTATGTTGTGTAAATAATGTATAACTACCATAATTAGCATTGGTTATTTTATTATACAAAGTTACTCATGGTAAACTTTCAAGATTTTATTTTCGTGTTTGAAATTATGTTATTTAATTTTAATAATGTTATGATTAGGTTAAGTAGGAGAATGTTAGAATATTGTTAACATTAAATTAACTAGTTATGTTTAAGTATAATAAAGAATTAAATAGCTCAGCAATCTTGATTGTTCATTCAGTTAGATAAAAGATGTGTCTTATTAAATTATAAAAGATATAAATTGTTCCTTTCCTTACCAATTAGGATTCACACTTAACAAACGATAATCAATCAATCAAAATCACCTGTAGAAAATCAAAAGGGTGAAGGAAAACAAATTAATTTGTTCAAAAATAAGTTTGTAACATGTCGATTGCAACAAATACTACAAATATGCTTACATATAATATTGTGAGAACTATATGTTCACGATTCTATAATTAATATTTTATTTTGAGTAATTGAACCGTACTTCCTATAACGTCATGAATTTATAGTTTCATCAAGCTCTACCCACATATTTCCAGGTAAAGGGGAATATAAAGAAACAAAAGATAGAGAGTAAAAGACTTGAATTTGATGCAATCTATGTAAGATTCAAACAAATCACGGCACAAGACCAAAATCTATCATGTCAGATTATCAAGAGTAACTAGATAGTGAAAGCGTACTTGAATCTATCAGAGTAATTACGTACAAGATGATGCGGTTTGTATTGATCATACAAGAGATGTCTTTAGGTTGTCTATCTTTTCTCTTGATGGGATAAAAGAAAAGAAAACCCTTAAGCCTCTCTCGGGGATCATAACCACGTATTCATATGCTTAGTATCAATTACTAATTTGCTCATCATAAATTAAAAATGTAACACTGGAGTTTCTACACATATCTAAGGTCATACTTTAATTAGATGATTTGGATCCAATAATCCAAAACTTTATTAGACCACTTTTATTTGGGTCACCTTATAATAGCCCATGGCATTTAATTATATATATATATGTAAGTCAACCCAAAAAAATAATCCAACAATCTAAGCTTTCTTTTATTTTCTCTTTACTTCTTCAATTGAAAACTAATTTATGCATTAGCGTGCTAACGTTGAACCTTTGACAACGCTTTGCAATATCTTGACAATAATTTTTTTTTTTGAAAAATATCTTGACAATAAATTTGACAATCCTAAATAATAGAAGACTCCATAGACCACGATTATGTTCAACATCAATTTTGAAACTCTTTCAATTTCTTTCCTTCTGTGCACTTCTTTGAATTTCTTTTCTTCTTCTTCAAATTGGCTTAAGAATCCTCCTATTTATATGAGAATAAAGACATTTAATGTTCAACATATGTGTCACACGATGCTTCTTCATTGATTATTTTTCCATTTATATGGCTTAAGACATTAATAATGATTTTTTTCATTAAAACGCATAGTAAAAAATGTTCACCTGATGCTTCTTTATTGACTTATAAGGGGGGTGGTCTAGTATTTCTCTGTTGGCTTACATCCTTTCAAACGATATAAATAATTAATAGAAATATTTTCATATAAAAAAATATTTTTTATCCTAAGATTTTTACTAAAATATTTAATCTGGAACGATCAAAATAAACTATAATATTTGCATTTGAAGTAGTATAAATTTAATATTTTTATTAATAATACGAGTCTGTACTATAAGAGAAATGATTAACAACAGAAATTGTTTCTATATTTTGTATATATTTCTAATCAATACATCAGTGGTATATTTATAGGTACAGAGATGTAGAGGAAGTTAGGATTGTACATGGAAGATAGGAAAGTTTGTTATAACAAACTAAGACCTATTCTAATCTTATCTAATTAGGTATTCTATCTATCACGCCCCCTCAAGATGAAGGTACCATTGATTACATTCATCTTGTCTCGAAAATGCTCCAGTTTCCGTCTGGGTAGAGGTTTGGTGAGGATATCTGCGATTTGGTAGTGAGTCGAGATATGAGTGACTCGCAGCTTTCCTTGTTGGACAAGTTCTCGTACGAAATGCTAGTCGAGTGCAATGTGTTTCATCCTGGAATGGAACTCTGGGTTGGAGCAAACATATGTGGCACCAAGGTTGTCACAAAATATCTGAGGAGTAGTGTGCATTGGAACAAGTAATTCTGTGAGAAGATTAAGCATCCAGAGGACATCAGAAGCAGCGTTGGCAACAGATCTGTACTTGGCTTCAGTGGAAGATTTGGCGACTGTGCGTTGTCGTTTGGAGTGCCAGGTAATCGGATTGTCACCAAGGTAAATGATATGGCCCGAAGTCGAGACACGATCATCTGCATTTCCTGCCCAATTGGTATCACTGAATGCTCGTAGCGACAATGACGAGGATCGTCGTAGTAGGAGACCATGCGTGACAATGTGCTTGAGATACCATAGAGTCCTTTTTAACTGTTGAAAATGACCTTCCGTTGGTTTGTGCATAAATTGGGAAAGTTTGTTAACAGTGAATGCAACATCCGATCGAGTAATTGTCACATACTGTAGGGCACCTAGGATTTGTTTGAACAATGTTGAGTTAGCAGAAGCTGTCCCATCATTTAGTTTGAGTGTTGCAGTAGTGCCGAGCGGAGCGGTAGTAGGTTTTGCGCCTGCCATGTCAAAACGAGTTAGTAGATCGCAAATGTACTTATGTTGGCATAGGAAGAGACCCTCAGTAGTTGGTATTATTTCAATGCCAAGAAAGAAGTCCGGAGTGCCCAAGTTCTTCAGAGAGAAGCGATGTGACAAGTCATTGATAAGCTTGGAGACAGCCGATGGGGAATTAAAGAGTGATGAGTCATTCTGATGGTAGATGGTAGCGTTGTCATTCTGATATATAAAGAGTGATGAGTCAGACTTGCTCATAGTGAATCTAAGGGTCAACACGTAGGACTTCAGCTCAATTTACCAAGCTCGCAGAGCCTGACGGAGTCCATATATAGCCTTTTGGAATTTGCAGATGTAAGATGGATATTGTGGATGAAGGAATTCTGAAGGCTGCTTCACATAAACCGTTTCAGTCAATTTCCCTTGGAGGAATGCATTGTTAACATCAAGGTGATGTAACTCCCAAAGGTTAGATAAGGTAATAGCAAGAACTGTCTTGATAGTCGGATGTTTTATGACCGACGCAAATGTCTCCTTGAAGTCGATTCCAGGACTTTGATGAAAACCTTTTGCCACCAGCCGAGCTTTGTACCTAGAAATAGAACCATCAGGATTATGTTTAGTTCGAAAAATCCATTTGCAACCTACTACATTTTTTGCTTCATTGGCCGAGACTAAGGACCATGTCTGATTGTCCATTAGTGCATTGTATTCGTCAACTGCTGCTTGCCGCCAATGCGGGTGTTTGTTCGCCTCAGAGATACAAGTTGGTTCAATCATGTTAGGGAGAGGATGTTTGGTTACTGTGTATATATGTTTAGGTTTGTGGATGTTGTTTTTGGAGCATGTAAGCATTGGATGAGTGTTTGTTGGTTGAGTTGGAGGTTGTATGGAGGTGATTGGCTGGGTGTTTTCTGGTGTCGAGTCATAATCATCGGAAGGGGCAGCCTCTGTAGTTGGTGCCGCAATGACCTGCTGAGGTGGAGTGAATTAAGGGGTGGCAGATCGTTGAGTGGATGAGGAGTCCGAGTGGTGTATGGGGGTTGGTGGAGTAGTGTGCAGGGGTTGGGAAGGGTGAAGTAGTATGGGTGCGATAGTAGGTATGTGATGGTCGTTGGATATGGGTGGTATGGGTGGGGTGTGCGGTTCAGATAGGGAATGGTAAGGAAATTGATCTTCGACAAAGGTAATGTGTCGGGATACGTAGACTCTGTTTGTAGTCGGATCAAGGCAGTAATAAGCAAATTGTGAGAGAGAGTACCTAAAAAAAATGCAAGGAATGGATCGATTGTCGAGTTTGTGTTTTGTGTATGGTTTTAGCCACGAAAAACATAGACAGCCGAAGGAGTGTAGGTGGTGGTATGATGGGGTGTTTTGAAAAAGTATCTCGTACGGTGTTTTCATTTGGAGGGATTGGGATGGTAAGCGGTTAATTAAGTAGACTGCTATGGTTACTGCATAAGACTAGAATTTGTGGGGAAGGTTGGATTGGTGAAGAAGTGTTCGAGCTGTTTTGACTATGTGTCGATGTTTATGCTCAGAGATGCCATTTAGCTTGGGTGTATGGGGTGGGGTCGTGAAGTGAGATATTCCGTTGGTAGATAAGAATATCTTAAGTTTTTGAAATTCACCGCCATTGTCACTATATAAAGTTGTGATTTTGTGTTTGAAAAAAATTTTGACCATGGATTTAAACTGGATAAAAACTTCGTAGACATCAGATTTATTTCGAAGTGTATAGATCCAAGTAAATCGGGAATAGTGATCAACGAAAACAATGTAGTAACGACTCTTATCTAAAGCATTTACAGGAGTAGGTCCCCACACATCGCTGCAGATGATTTGGAGAGGCCTTTCACTTGTAAGATGTGAGCTTGAGAAAGGGAGCTTGTGGCTCTTCGAACATAGACACGACACACACGCTTTTGAAAAAGAATTGCAGTTAATCTTAAATTTGGAAAATAGATGACGCATAACTTTTGTTGATGGATCACCTAAGACATGATGTAGGATTTTGGGGCTGGGTTGAATGTTGGCATGGAGTGCAATCGGTTTTGAGCTTGGAAATGATAGTTCATAAAGATCATTGCGACACGAACCCTGAAGGAGAGGCTGCAGCGTCCGAAGGTTCTTCACCTAAAATTTTTCGGGAAAAAATTCAACAGAAACGTCATTAGTTTTGCATAATTTTCTAACCAAAAATATGTTACGAGCAATAGTAGGAACACATAAGACATCATTGAGATAGTATGGTTTTGGTTGGGTAGAGGTAACGATTTTACCGGTGTGACTTATATCCTGATTTGAACCATCACCTATTTGTAGCTGCTCGCAGCCATCATACGGAGAGCATAGAGTCAGATTGCGAAGGTCATTTGTGACGTGATGAAAAGCTCCAAAGTCCAGCAGCCAATTTGTGTTTTGTTGCGCTGGTTCTGTGGTGACATGATGAGCCGATGCCATGGTGCGCTTGAGTTTGCGGCAATTTTTGGCCGTGTGACCAAGGAAGTCACAGAATTGGCATACCAGTGTGCTTGGAGAGATTGGACGTTGAGTCCATTGCCTGGGCTGTGCAGGGTCGCTATTCTGTTAGTGCTGAGCAGGAGCACGATTTTGTTGCTGCTGTTGCGGGAAAGAGGCGCAAGCTCCAGGCTGTGCCGACTGTGCTCCTCGGCGTGTTTTGCTTGTCTGGTAGATGCGGTTTGCAACATTAACAGAGGGAATTGCAGTGTTGGTTTGCCATGCTAGATATGTTTTGTGATCCACCAGCTTGTCGTATAGATCGGCAAACGGGATAGGAGTTTCCTGTGTACGAACTGCTGCACTTATCTCTCGGTAGTCTTGGCCTAATCCATTTAATGTGTGGATTATTAGATTTGTTTCTTCGACAGGGCTGTTGATGATTGCTAGTTCATTGGTGACTGCTTTTATTTGTTGTAGGTAATCGCACATCTGCATATCTCCTTTTGAGAATGAGTCGCTCTTTAAGTGACATGACTCTTGAGCGAGAGTTGTTGGCGTATGCTTTGGTGAGCAGGTCCCAAGCATCATTCGATGTTTTTACGGAGCCAAGCATTCCGTGGAGTGTCTCATGAACAGAAGCTAAAAGGTGAGCAAGGATTAGTTTGTCCTGCCTTGTCCAGGTGGTGTGGCCAGCTGCTTCTTGTGGCGGGCAGACCTTAGTTCCATCGACATATCTGGTGAGTCCGTAGCCGATGTGAATTGCTTCAACTTGGATATGCCAAGCTGGAAAATTGTTTCCTGTTAGCCTCGGCATAACAGGTGAGGGTAGTATGATAACTACTTCTTCTCCTTCTCCGGTGGGCAATGTTGTGGCATTTGAGGCTGTTGACATTTTTTTCTCTTTTTGGATCGGTGACGTTAAGTCGTAATTGGCTCTGATACCATATAAGAGAAACGATTAACAACATAAATTGTTTCTGTATTTTGTATATATTTCTAACCAATACATCAGGGCCCCGTTTGGTTGGCGGGTAAGTAATGTTAATTTGGAATCTGATTCCTTGGAAAATAAATACGTGGAAAGTAAAAATATTTATGTGTTTGGATACTTATAAAAATTTTAATAAAAAGGTTGGGTGGATTCTTATTATGACGTTTGGTATGCAACAATATTTTATATAATGTAATTTAATTTTAACTTATTTTTCTAATTATATCCCTAAACAAAAAATATTATTATTATTAAATGTTATATTACAAACAAACAAAAAAGCAAGTTTTTTTATTAATCCTCTAGCTTGTGTCTTCAAACCTCATCCCCATCAACCTTGTCCCTATCAACAAGAACGACATCGTCCTCATCTGCTCTCCTAACTCCATCCATTTCCTAGTCTACTTCTTGGCCATCGTCTCTCTCAGTATATGCGTATCTCAGCAGTGGTCGGAGGCTGCAGAAACCATTGCATATGGTTAATTAGCTTCACATCCTCCTACTGCCTTAATCTGTGGCCCTAAAAAACAGTGGCAAATCCACCTTTTCTTGTCATCTCATCAACGTTCTTCTCAAGGGTTTTTTTCTTTTTTTTTCCACTCTGTTTGACTTTTGGGAATGTTAAGTTTATTGCAAAGCATAGTACGATTTGTCTTCTAATTGATTAAAATTAGTATGTTTGGCGGTTCTGAAAGAATTTAATTTTCTTTGTGAATTGAAAAATAAAACAGACTCAATATTTGATCAGTGATGAGTTGTTTTTATAAGGGTTTGCGTTGTGTCTAAGGAACTCTTCACATGAGTATTCCCCGTAGACATTGTTTTGAATTAACGTTTCTGTCAACTACTTTGTACATCGGTTTGTTTTGGATATTGGCCATCTCAACAGAGGTCTTTCTTCTGTTTTTGAAATTGCACGATCCTTATTGACTATTGTTGCTTTGTAGGTATAAGAAA
>JAOTBA010046265.1:0-13699 GCA_025629845.1 Erythroxylum squamatum
CTGGCTTTTAAAAAAAGCTCTTCTCAGAAAAGCTCTACTGACAAAAGCTCTACTGATAAAAGCTCAACCAAACGGGCCCTAAGTCATTCACATCTAGATTAATCCCCTCTTGAGCTAGGTAAGTCCCTTACGGGAGGCAAAGCTCTGACTCCAAGTTTTAAACAACTGCATACATGAGGGAGGTTTGAACCCATGACCTCATTTAAATCAAGAGAGCCCCTTACCAACTCACCGGCGTCTTCGAGTTTCCAGCAATCTTATCTTTAACTATGTTGTACAAATTTTTACATACTTATCCTTATAATTTATTATAATTTTATTTATAAAATATATTTATTTTATAACTTTATACTATACACTAATTAATTAAATAACTGCATAAAAAAAGGAATACTTTAATTAATTATTTCATAAAATATACTATAAACCATCAATATCAACTTTACATGTTCTTCCAAGTGACAGTACATTCAACAAACCAGTTATTTACAGTTTCACCATGACACTCTTTTTAAGTCCAGCTTACCATAACTCTCAATTTTCAGCGTATTGGAAAATGGAAACGCTTACACTGGCTTTTGTACTGTATATTATACATACTTGGAAGAAATCAGTACATGGGATATAACAAGAAAGGTAATTGTACGGCTTAACTTATCGTTCTATCTGGGGTCGGTTAGCCTGCCCTTCCTGTCCTTGAAGCTCAGTCTCCTAACAAAATTTGGAATGCAACAACCTGCACAACATGACGGTTTGTCTTCCCCGGAGCGTGTATCAACTGTTGTTTCGGTGCGCCAACAAGAATTTGCTAGTGATTTATAAGGACTTGATTTTGAACGTTTAGATGGAAGGTAAAGGTTCAGAGGCTTCGCTTTCTCACTTTCGTGTATCTTGGATTTTGCATCAGTGGGAGACAATTCATCGCTTAAGGTCTCACTGAACAGCTCAAACAGTTGTTTAACTTGCTTGTTTATATCACTAGTTGGAGACGATTCAGGAGGTATTTCATTCACTTTGCTGCCTTTGTAAAGTGATTCTTCAGGCTCAGGTGTTTCTATGGAGCTGCTGGGGTGAACTGGAGTAGAGCCAAGAGTTGGGGTAAAATCTGCTGGCACAGAATAATCGTAAACCATAAGCTAATATAGACAATGAAAGGAAAATTGTTTATTGTAGACCTTACCGCCATTGACACTGGCAAAATCTTCAGAGTCAGATTCTAACCAAGGCTGAGAATCAAAGTATATTATCTCCCGATCACCTGAAAAGTCAACAGCATACTTCAATCATGCTGGCAAATCTATAGAGAACAGATCAAAATGAGCTACAGCATGTGAAAAATGGAAGGTTGAAGTTGTAACTTCAAACAGCAGTATGAAAATCTCAGAGCTATATGATCCATAAACTGCTATTCTGTGAAGAAGTTTCAAATTGCCCTCCAACAAACAGGCTAAGGAAGTTACACGTTCATGGAAAAAATTGAGGGTAACTATCATCTGCTAACACTTCCCCAAGGGGTTCAGGACTACAAACCAGATCACAGATCCTAGATTACTTAGAAAATATGGATTATTTTAAAGGGTGTGTATGACCTCAGGAAATAGATCCATGGCCTCACCAGATGCAGGCTGATGACAGTAAAGACCAGACATGCCCTTAATTCAGACAACCATGGGCTGACTCAGACTATAAAGAAGTCAACTGTGTTTAAGAAGCTGTTAAAACATGTAGACTCGTTTATGAGAGAGTAAAGGAACCAGAATCTCCAGCAGGAAAGTTTCCATACATAACATTACTCATCCTGAAACTAAAGAATTAACATCATACTCAAGTCGCGAAAGTTCACTTCGTAAAGCATCGGAGACACCGACTGCGGACTGGAATTGAGATCACCGTCATCGCCCATGTTCTTGTCCTTAAGGGATGATTTGTTACCGACAGTTTTTCCCTGAGACTCGGGGGAGTAATTGAGTGTTATGACAGGCTCAACAGAATTATCCATATCTTTGAAAACTCTACTTGTCCATTGTAGAACAGTAGACACTCTCCTCACCAAATGGCAGGGGTAGGCAGGAACATTAAAGGCTTAAAGCTTGAGGAAGATTAAGTTGGTCACTGCAACTGCAATCAGCTGGAGAGGGAAGTTGATTGGTCTTGAAAGCGAAGTAATGGCGTTCTCAGAGGTGGCCCCCTTCTTAGAAATTTCCTTGCTTTTGTTTTGTTTGTTTGCTGTATACTAACAACGTTTTTGCACAACAAAGAGAACCTGCTTTTTGGTCCATTATCTTTATTCCTACCTCCTACTATTCATCAACTTTGGTTTCCACTTTCTAGCATCCTGGCATCCTAATGATTTATATTTGGATATGAGTTCACTCACCAATAATTCTGCTGCTTGAACCAGAAACAGCTCCTGTATAGAAACTACTCTGTTAACTTTTCTTTTAGACAATCATCTTTTCAGTCTTTGAACTTAAACTTGTGTTTTTTTCTAAGTAACATTATCGGATTTAAGACTAGAAAGTAGAAACATTAACAAAAATCTTAAGAATAGAGTGATTAGCAACACTAAGAGAATTAAAACAAAATAAAAAAAGAAATTATAAGATTGTATATTAATAGAATTGAGAGCTGACTTCTTGCCTGGAACGATATTTTTTGTAGCTTAAGATTGAAAGTCAAACCTTCCATTGTCATGATGTGCAGGATTGAGCCATAGCTATCCAATTCCAAGTCTCTTTCTTGTAGTTACATACAATACTTTGCAGGTCAGATTCAATAAATTCCAACTTTTATGGTTACGTGTATATGCCCCAACTGCTCAACAACCGTCGGGTGCAGATAAGTAGGGCAGTACATTAAGTGGAAGAAAATTTTTATCACCTTCTTTACTTCATGACTAAGACTGGAATAGTGACACTACTAGTCCTGGCGCATCTACGAGCATGAACCGTTCTCCTGTAACTTACTTTTTGACAGTTGGTTCTTAAGAGGATTTTTACCTGTTCCTTGTCGATTCAAGGCAAAATCATTTTGGTTTTGGACCATTATGTCTGGTTCATCAGCATTCTTAATTATTCCAACAACTTTTCCCCCAAAGACACTAGACTTCTGATATCCACAATGAAAGGAATGTTGTGTCGAGGATACCTCAGAAATGGAGGAACAAGGTGAACAGGTGTTGCAAGAATTTCCTGCGATACGCTTTCTCAACTCTATTGTTATTTGCGCTGCTTGCTCTTTTGATGCGTTGATTACCAGGCAAAGCAGGTTAGAATTTGCAGACTTGAGAGTACAAGATCTCGATAGTATCTAATAGTACACCGATCCGGCTGTTGACTCATTCCCTCGTAACTTACAATCTCAAGACTGTTTTTGATTTTTAATATAATGAAAAAAACTTAATAATCCGTAATAATGTGATTATTACTGTTCCACAGATTTATAAATTCAAGTTCAGGTGAACCATTCATCAAACTTATAGATTCGAGATAGAAAAGCTCGATAACTTGAACATTTTGCACCACGACTGCCTCTTAAGAGGTGGAGTTGGATTCTTTAGGTACTTGTAGTAGAGAAATAAGGATCTGAATTTGGCGCCATAACTTTCAACGTTACCAACTTTAGATTATTGAATATTGGAGTTCAATTCAATTAAACCACCTTGAAATATGTTAACGAGAATGTCACTATCATTTCTTGTAATGTAAGCCAAAATTATGCGGAGATGCTTTAGAAGTTTAGGTTTCAAGGTAAGCTATTATCTTGCAGTGTCCAACGAAATCGAAGTATTCAACTTGCGCTTGTACGCATCTCATTGTCTACCAAATCCGTTGTTTCCAATCTAAACGATAAAGAAAGATGCATTCTTGTTCTTGTGAGGAGACAAAGAGAAGTATATACTTTGGGAAAACATTATGGACAAGTACTAAATCATATAAGCATCCAACTCTAGGATAATAGCAAATTGAAGACAACGCTAACAAATACTCCCGTTAAGTGTTCGCCATCATTGCCAAGCATCTATATACTGTACAAATTCATCTATGCCTTTCTTGTCTCTTTCTCCATCATCTTCTTGTTGGCAATTCAACCATTACCTTCTGCTTCTTTTTCTCACACAAACATATATATATAACCAATCACACCTCTCACTAAATTGGTCGTGCCCTCCTGGTTCTCTTTTTCCCTTTCTTACTACTTCACATAAGCCATCTTCATCCATTGTTGTCAAAAAGAATGGAAAGGAGCTTCATAGATGAAAATCGTGGGAGAACAAGGAGCTTTCGTGATGAAGACTACAAGACCAGAAGGGTTTTCCTGAGGAGCTATCCTCTTCACTGGAGTGGAGAACATGAGACAGTTGGTACCAACAGCAGGAAGGCCAGAATGAGAACTGTGAAGAAAAGAATCCGGAGAGAAAATGAAAGAACAGAAGAGGAGAGTGTTAAGAAGAAGAACAACAGGAAGGCTAAAAAGAAGAAAATCGAGAATTTAATAATATCAGTATTTCAGTGGGGCGAAGGGAAGGTTCTGATCATGAGGAAATTTCACCATAAGGTCACAGTTTATGTCATAGCTTGTATCCCCACTGGCTTTAAGATCCCACCACCACAAGCCCTGAGTTCGACATGACTTCAGAATCAATCGAATAAGAACCCTTTCTCCAGTTTTGAAGTCATCCGACTCAACCAATTGGCAAACTTTTTTCTTTGACATTATGACCTCGTGGTCTCAGCTCTGTCTCTCAAATGGTCAGCCTATACTACAAATCATTAGACGTCACAATCAGACATTCAACTAATAAAATCCTGTACAGGAGCAATGCTTCAGTGAAAATATATACTTCGAACATAATGAATCTCAAATTCACGGTTTTGTATATTGTTACCACACCAACGGGGAAGATTTTCACGTGGAAGTCAATAGCATAGCCCATAAACCTGCATTTTGTGATGGGAGACTCAGTTCCAAGTTTCAACAATAACAGAAGCGAAAGGTCCCATATTTGATGTTGTGTAATATTCTTTCTGGATGCAATACAGCAATACTTTTCCATTCACAGTTGCATCATTTAGAGTTTGGCGACAATCAATTGTGTACGCAATTGAGAATAAATACACACATTTCTAGAATGATGTTCGCAAAAATGGTTGTGAACAATGTCTCTCACTATTCCTTCCTTCAAAACTCTGACGATGACATCCAATTTTCAAAGCTACATATACCCAAGGAAAGAATACAGCGCTAACTCCTGAACATGGAAACACCTTGCTCAGAAAAAGATTATCGATACACCCATTAAGAAACATCCTACTGCCACCCAGGGGCTCAACCGTTCACCTATTCCAGTCAACACACAAGAAAACATCAGGATCTGACGCTTCTATGCACACCAGGGCAATAATTATGCCCAAAGCCAAACTTTAAAAGAGATTCAATTAAGAAACTTTACAAACAAGTTCTTTTCAATGTTTGTTTGGTCAACCACTAAATGTGAAACTCGTTGACCGCCAATATGCAGTACTCTGGAAAAACTTAAGGAAATAAATACAGCAATTGGTTTCCATTGATAGTTAACTCCTATGACATTGATGCTATGTAGTTAAAATCAAAGCAGGCTATCTAGGCCCATTTGTTTTCGATGGTCAAACAGTTTTTTAAGATGCTGAAATTTGAAGCCATAAGCTCTCCAAAAGTAACTCGAATCTTCTACTAACTACTAAAGAGGGATTCCAGACTTTCTCCAACAAATTCAAGTTGCGATTAAGCTAGGTCATACAGCTGTATTTACACAAAAATGATAAGCAAACACCACTCCTCATCTGTGGATAAAGTTTCATGTTGTCTCAAGTTTGAAGAAAAACTAGCATTATAACAACCTATCGACCTCATTCAACGGTATAAAACTCAAGCAAATATTATAAACATTACCCCTATATCATTCTTGTCTAAGAAACCTTAATGTAGTCTTGTGGCTATTATCATCTTAAGACTGCATTATCATCAGTGCATATGTGTTTTCCCTCTGATTTATGAGATAAAAGGAAAGGAACAACACAAAAACAAGATAAGCTAACAAACAGGCAATGAGGAAGCTTACCTATTCTGGCTGCCTTCCAAAAGAAACCACGAAACCTGTCAGAAAAGCACATAAATTAATTAAAATGCCATCACCACTACCTTTAGGTCAATCCCAAAGATGAACACCTCTACCCATAGATCCCTCACACTGGAATTGATAAGATGCAATCATCTGTAGCTATCCATTGTCCACCAAGACAGAATTTTCAGGAGATACAACAACAGACCCATATGAATAAGACTTGCATAAATCTTAAAACATAAGATTTTCGAGCAGGTAATGCTTCAAGTTAGCTAAGGAACAAAGCAAATTCATAATTGAAGTCAGCAAATCGGCACAACCTTTTTTAAAATTTGCAAAATGACATCTCCTTATGGACACTTTATTTCTAAAGTTCAAGTGCCAAATCTCAAGATTTCTTTAAGCAAAATTTCCCAGGAATAACCGGGCAGGCCTAAGCTGTGGTAACAAATCAAAGGGCAACTAAAATATACACAACTATGCATGGGAATCAGAAAATGAACAGAAGGTTCCTTCAGCACATTTGTATCTTTAGCAGATGCAAAGGCTGAGTGTTTATGTTGTAGTTGGGATGAGCAACTGATAATTTGGGTCATGGTTAAGCTTATGCAATGCTATTTTAGTGTTCTGGACAACTTGCTAGCTGCAAAGTGATATTAGTATATTGTAAAGCAAGCTCAAACAACCTGGTCCAAATAAATAGCATTATAGGATCCAAAAAGTGTTGGTAAAGTAGGTCTCAACCAATTAACCATAAAACGGTTAACAAATCCAATTATCATTCCATTGAATGATATCCAACAGTGGAATGTAATTTCAGATTGATAGATGTTGCACGAAGCCACAGTAGGATCAAGTTCCTAAACCAATGTAAGAGAGAGAGGGAGAGAGTTTTCTGTGTTTACCCCGTTCTTTGCTCAAGAATTGCTGGAAAGTGCATCTTCACATAAGTGCAAGTACAAATTCCCAATAACACAACTGTCAGGAATGAATGGAAATTGAAGAGTGCAGACTGAAATCATAGAAAACCCGAAAACCCACCATCAAACAATGTCACTTGTTAAGATGAAACTATTTTTCTCTTAAAAAGCATTCTACTTTACCATGTCTTGAATCTCCTTTAACCAATTCCTTTTCTCCGTTCAAATCTGCATCAAAAGACAAAAGTTAAGATAACCCACCATAAGTTGATTTCAATTAGCTTCAAAACTTAAGCTACTTAATCAACCATAGACTACTCCAACCCTAAAATGCGATGGAAAAGAATTTACAAAGTCTTGAACTTGAAATACCAAACGCTAGAAGTGTTTATAAAACTAACGGAAAAGGGAAAAATTAGTAATCTTCATGCAATAATCAATTTGCTTAACAACCCAAGAAATTCATAGACATTTGTCGACCATGGAAAGTTTAGCAAATGTCTGATTGATTATCGGTCAGTAATAGTGATTCCCAAAAAAACAGGGGAAAAAACAACAAAAAGAACTGAATTGATGATCACGGAAATTAGGGTTTGGGGACATGGAAAGCAGAAGGTAGGCGAAGAGACAGTAAGGAGGAGGACTTTAGTAGACTTACCGCCAATAATTGCCAGATTTGGATCTAAGCTTGTCCAATTCCCTTGATCGATAGGAACCGCTATTTTGCTTCGTATCCAGGCGTGGTAATGGAAAATATTTTGAAGAAAAACAAATTACTTCATGCCACGTGTCATTCGATCAAAACAATTTTCTTTTTTTTTAGCCAAAGGGTCATTTTTGACCCTAAATTTTGTAATAATTGATGTGTATGACTCGAACATTCATACGTTAACAATTCTAACCTAAAATTTTAAAAATGTTAAATTATAAATTAACCTTAACGAAAAATTAAAATCGTTCTGTTAAGTATCAGGTCAGCACTGACCTGACACTTCAAAATTATTATTTTATTCAAATAAGTGAGTCCCTTTTATCACGTCATCCGAAACAAGTGGGACCTATTTTTTAATTAAATTTAAAAAAAAATTATATTAAAGTGTGAGACTCATCGTTATATTAAACCTTAATCAGATCGTTAAGATTAACCCACCATTTTCGTTAAGCAAAGGGATTAGATGATTGGTAATTTACCCATCATTTTGTTTATAGTCTCCGTCCGACCCTCCTCATTTCGCTGACTCTTCTCATTTCATTCTTCGTGTGGAATCTGTCACAACCTGTTTGGAAGAGATTCCACGGCAAGTATCGTTGTTTATAGGTGAGTGTCTGTGTTATTTGGTTTAGCATTAGATGGGTATGACATGTTTTGTTTGTTGGGTGGGTTCTGTTGGGTTCACCGTCTTAATCTTCCTTTTGGTGGGTTGTGCTCGGAGTTTGGTAGAAATAATTGGTTGTTTAGCATCTTTTTCCTCTAGTACAAGCATCCCCTTTGTGTTAATCTTTTATTACCATTTGCATTGCATGTTAGAGAATTAACAAGCACGAACCATTTGGTTTGGTAATATTTCAAGAAGGTGTGTCACCATCTTTTTGGGTACTGATAAAGTTAAAAAATAAAAAGAAAAAAACTTCTAAGTTCTTATGGACCTTGATATTTAGTGGCTTTTATCTAACCTTGTTTATCTGCTTGATATTTTCCTTAGAGAGGAGCCTGAAATTATCTTTTTCCTGAGGTTTACATATTGATGCCTTTGTGAATAGATAGATACCTTTCCTATATGAGCCTTCACTCTTGTTCCGAGGGACTTGATTAAATTGGTTGTTCTTTTTGTTTGATTATTCTCTGTCTTGCTGATGTGGTTCAGAAATCATTTCGAGTAACTATTTGTCCTTTAATATTTACTATTGTTGTCTTGGTTATGAAGCAAGCACTTTATATGCTCAAACAATTCTATTTGCCTTACATGAAGCATTTCAAAATTCAAAGTGGATGCCAATCCGAGCCATTTAACTAAGTACTAGCTAAAATAGTTATAATGTTATCAAATTTCTTTTACTTTTCCCTTGCTTTTATCATAATCACATGTCCTTTTTTTTGGGGATATGTTAGAGACTTTGGATAGTAGAATGAAAAATTAGAGTTCAAAATTCTAATATGCAGGAATAAAAGACATGCTTATTTGTCCAAGCATGTAGGTTGTCTTTTGCTTCCTCAATCAAGTGGTCATAATGTTCATTATTGACCTTACAAATGCTCTCTTTCAATGCTTTCCAGCTGGTCGCTGTGGATGGACTCGAATTGTTGTTGAGAAATAATGGAGTATAGTCATAGTGATTCACACACTGCTTGTGGTTCAAAAAGTTGCAAATTTTATGCCTCTTTGTGTATTGCAATCATCTTGAGCTCCTCCCTTATCTTATCTTCGTCCTCGTGATTCGTTGAAACATTCCAGAAAAACTGAGTTAGAGCATAACTCACTATGTCTGTCCCTGTAAGGAAAAAATTCAAAATGGTGTCTCTAAGAAACTTGTCATTCAGTTTTTATCCCAAAAATTCAACGTCCTGAGATATGATTTTAACATATCAATCTCATCTTCATCTTCCTAAGTTATTTTGTTTTCCTAGAGATATACTCAGAAACTACGTGATATAAATTTGCAGAAGCTTTGATCATCTTTTCTTCTTTTCCAATACCTAGCAATCTCTGCAACTTCCAAAATAATTCAGGCTAATGTGTAGATAAAATATCACCTCCATTGCACTGTCCATGGCTTTCGAGAATTTAACTTTTGGGAAATCTGCTGATAGACATTCAGGGTCATAGATTGCATTTTAACCCAATCATATATTATCTTATTATCATCTTTTAAATATGCAGATGGAATCATTATCATTGACAAATACAACAATGAGTTCAAAGTCCGGCAATGTCGTTTGCTATTGTGGGCGGAAGGCCCCATTGAGGACTTCCTAAAGGTTTTATGGATGTCCTAATTATCCGGTGAGAATTTATTATTATTAGATTAGTGAAGTTGAATGTTAAACTTTGTTTAAGGTATTTTTTACTAAAATTGAATTGAATGTTTTAGGTTGGGAGATGCAAGTTTTTTAAACGGTACGATGAAGAATTTAGTAAGAGAGCCATTGAAGTGATTCAAAATTTAAAGAGTGAATTATCAATGTCAAAAGAAGAGGTTAAAAGAAACACAACAAAGGAGTTTGAAGAACAAATGCTCTTTTGAAGGAGGACATATATTTATTGAGAAAAGAGAAAAACAAATTAAGTGTACGTTAATGAACATTGTAATTGTAATGGGATTAGTTATGATTGTATTACTTTTTATTTGTAAATATGTTATGAGGATATTGTATTCAAATTGAATAATGTAATGGTTGATATTAATTTCATGTGTCTTATGAAAATTTTGATTTTGAATATATAACTAATATACAATGGTTATGTTGTATAACAAATCATAATGAATATGTTGTATATGAATAATAAAATTTGTATATGAATTATGTAACGCAATTTAAAAAACAATTCTACTATATATAACCAACTTATAATTCGTATAATGAATAAGTTGTATATGAATAACAAATTGGTATATGAATTTATATACAATGAATAATTTACTAGTTACATATATAACCAATATACAATGAATAATTAACTCGTTGCATATGTTGTCAAATATGAAAAAAAGGAAATGTAAGAGAGAGATTGACATAGAGAGAGAGAGAGAGGTTGTGTAGTAAATCATAATAATTAACAAAAATATTTACATTGTATTTAAACAACACAAACGTTCATATGAATACAATATAAATATATATACATTGTATGTTTGCTTAATTTGTACTTGACTGCGTAAAATCAGGTTGTGATGATGAAGTCAATAAGGTTCTCCTTTTACTTGCTTCAGCTTGTAAATGTTGTGAAGTAATACGGGTACGTCAGCTGAATCATAAACCCTTTAGCTGAAATGATTATTGAAACGTGTGTGAGCCAGCATCTCCAAATTGGTTTATATTGGCATCTATAGGTGTACCAACCTACAAAATGGAAGAAAAATATTACAAACACACTTTGTAATTATTACAAGTTAGACAAATTGATTAAAAACTTAAAGTTAGACAAATTGATAAAAAAAACTTACAATATTGCTTTGTTGAACCAATCCAACATTATCATTAACCATATTCTCATTGTTTAAGTGTAGTTATAATGAAAAACATTTTTGTCAGTAATTAGTACAAACAATAAGTAATATAAAACCAAAAATTGTATATATATGAAGATCCCTATGTTATAACCTAATTTACATAATTATATACATTAGTAACTCTATACATTAGTAATTGTATGTTTATAAAATTGTATTCATATGATTGAAATTAATGTGCACACACCTGTGAAGAAGCCTCACCGTGTTGACTTGATGTATTGTTGTTGCATTTTTTGGAGTTATGACCTTGAAGACCACATTCCGATAGCACAAATCAATGAATGTCTCAACCCCTTGTCTCTGGTGATGGATTGCACTAATTATATACTTGCATGGATATCTATATAGGTCCTATGCCCGACAACTAGATGTATGTTGTCTATCGATCCTGAAAATATGCTTCTCATCACCCTTTGAAACTCCATAACCACCTTCTCTATTCCATACAATTCTCCATTGTATAACTTCTTTCTTGTTCTTCTCCAACTTCTTCATTATGTTTGGTGCTATATCATGCTTCTACCCAAGAACAAAATGTTTCCTCTCAACATGTCTCTTCATAACCATTATTCTAATTGTCTCCAGCTTATTGATCACTGCCCTTTCCTCAACTGGTAGAATCCACTTATTGAAGGTTTCGTTCATGTTGTTGTCAACAATGGGACATTTACTTTGAAAAGAATGGTCCTACCTCTCTTTTGGATACTCAAGCAATGTTGCAGCTCATACAGGGCTTATTCTGTCAAGCCTTTTTAGTTGTTCATCAAAATCTTGAACATACGTTGACCAAGCGTAATTCGAAAACAACTTTTCTTAAGTCTTTTCCTTTCCTATTTGTAGACCACTTGTGATATATATGTCTTGCACACATACATTGATCTGTATTGGTCAGAGTGTTCTCGACCACCCAGACTAATCCCTACAACAAATACAAAAGATTTCAGATCATATTTTCGATAATTACCTTCAATCCCAAATATGTTTACATACCTTCTGTATATAAGATATAATTGTAATTCCTTAACCATCTTCTAATTTGAAATTAGATGAACACAAATTCATGAACCAAGTCCATGAATATGTGTTTTCCACCTTGACAATTACCCAGGCCAATGGAAACATTCCTTCATCACTATCTCCACCAATTGCACTTAACAATTGCCCTTGAAATTCTGTCTTTAGGAAGTATCTATCAATCCTAAAAATTGGTCTCAATTGCTTCCATCCTCGTTTCATAACGTAAAAACAAATATACAATCATTTGAACTGCAACAAAATAAAAAAAATATAAAGAAGTATTAATATACTACATAACAGGACATAATGAAGTACAAGATAAACTTAATAACATAATATACTTGTAGCAATGAGCTCTCTTGATTTTTAGATAATCGTAACTCAATTGTTGACCTACGTTTGCTTACCTTCAACTCGTGTATATATCCTTGCAACTTTGCATATTCAACAATAGAATTTGTTGCTCTCTCTTTCCTCAATCTATTCTTTACTCTTCTACATATGCTTGAATTTACAAAAAAATTTAACTCTACATTCTTCCACCATGTTCTTCGTTGTTATAACGGGCTTCTCTAATATTCCATCCATGAAGTGTCTCGCCGAGAATTTTGAAGAAACCAATTTAGGTTTGTTAGTAGTGAAGCAAGTGTGATTAGAATTATATGTTTTCATCCTCAAACATCGCTCATTCTTAACATATGCAGCATACAAAACCCATGGGCATCCACCCACACAAACATACCTAATCCAAATACTCTCACACTTTTTCAAACTAACATTGTATCTTGTACGTACTGCATAATCGACAACAGTATCTTTAAAATCTTTTGCATTCCCATACTCCATTCTCAAGCTCCGCTCATATCCAAACTCTGCAAGATTATCCCTAAAAGTTAGGTGGATCTACGTAAAGCTTCACCTACCTCATCTCCACTAGGATATTCGTCAATGCTAATAAGACTACCACAATCTAATGAATCAATTTCAATTAGATGATGGTCACGTGGAATGTTAAAATAAAAGTTTGATTCAAACTGTGCATTATGTTCCTCCACATTCACATCCATTTTTACACATTCTCCCTCTGAATTCTCATCCACTTGTACACCTTCTCCCTCCACATTCTCATCTGTTTGTGCACCTTCTCCATCCAAATTCTCTTCCATTTCTGCACCTTCTTTGTAGCACTCCACTCTTGTAAGACACATACCCGACATCTATGGTGATATCCGAGTATGTACCCCGCAAGAGTGGCATGCTAGAACGATCAATCAGTCAAAATTCATTACAAAACATTTGTTTCTTTAAAACAAGGTACACGTAAGCGGAAAATCACTAATCAATTTGGCCCATGTCATTTAAAAACATTTCCATTTACAAGTTATAAATATTACTAACATTAGTATTCAACAATACTTTTAGGCCC
>JAOTBA010046322.1:0-13692 GCA_025629845.1 Erythroxylum squamatum
CCGACGTGCCTTCTTTGTTTTGCAGGAACTTCGTACCGAAACTCTTACGTGAAGCAACCGACTCATGGATCCAAACGACAACGTACAGTTCAGCCAGAATCTGGCAGAACCAATTGGCGCCCACCGTGGGGCCCGACTTCCAGGCACCACGTTCAGAAACACGCAGATCAGTCAGGCGGCGGCAGCTAATCCTGATGTAGCCGTAGTCGCAGCTCTGGCGTTGCAACGGATAGGTTTGCAGCTACCTGCAACTCTGCCGCCTGCACCTCATGTTTCCCGCACGGAGTCTTCAGACCCGACCACCTATATTTGTTTCTAGAAACTAAATTGAATCTTGTTTCATTCTTCAAATTGTTGATTTAAATTCTAAATTTTCTGTTTCATAAATGTGTGGATAAAATTAAATGGCATAATGTTAGAATACCATAATAAGCACAAAGGATTTCATGTGATTTTGTTGGTAGAAGGAAAAAGTATAGTAAATCGGCGAAGGTTCGGATCAAATTCGACGGATTGTTATAGAGATTGAATATGGGCGGTTGAATCTAATTGATCGTTATAGGTCAGGCCAAGTAGGTTTGGGTCAAGTCAAGTCGAGTTGGATCCTTGTGATTCAGGTCAAGTCGGGTTAGGTCTTTGTGGGTTGCGCCAAGTCAGGTTAGGTTCTGTTGGTTGTATCAAGTTGGGTGGGACTCTTTGGTGTAGAATTGGGTTAGACTAGATTCAATAAATTGCAGGTGGGACTCTTTGGTGTAGAATTGGGTTAGACTAGATTCAATAAATTGCAGGGAGACTTCGTACTAAAGTTGGGTTGGCTCAGGTTGAGCCAGCCCAAGGTCATTACTGTTCAAGTCATTTGGGGTTGGATCGGGCCGATCCCATGCTTTGGACGGCTCTCAATTCAA
The DNA here is from genome assembly GCA_025629845.1 of Erythroxylum squamatum. NCBI lineage: Eukaryota > Viridiplantae > Streptophyta > Magnoliopsida > Malpighiales > Erythroxylaceae > Erythroxylum > Erythroxylum squamatum. The sequence goes on from JAOTBA010046322.1 coordinate 906, forward strand.
ATGTTCAATCGCTTCCTATCCTAGTCTCTATCTCGGTTAGGAAACAACTTCTGTTTTTCTTGACAACGCCATTTCAGAGAGCGTGTGGTTGTGTTGTTGTTCTTGTCGTCTTCTTCCTTCTCGTTGGTTGTTTCCCTTGAGATTTGTGTTTGAAATACACAGGCGTAACCCTACTCATCAAAGCCCACAAAAAATAGCTTTTTCCCCAACTGGTATTTGTATAGAGATCCTCTCCTCTCCCTTTCTCTCGCGCTCTCTAGTCACTCCTGTGCTTGCTTGCTGTGCTCAGTCTTTTAGTGCTGTGTAATTCTCTCCCGTTGGCATCTGATGGTAATTATTAATTTGGTATTCTGAGGTGACTCACAACTGCCACTTCTAGCAGTGAGCCTCTCACCCCAATTGAAGGTAAGATGGGTTGGTTTTATTTGCAGGGTGTGAGTCTAGTCAATATTATCTTTCTGAATATCTCGATGAATATCGCGTTTTGTGGTTATGGCGACCGAAAGTCTACATGGAATGCCTTCACTAAGAAGCTGTGATTTTTGTACCATCCACTCCTGGCATGTGTGGGGAGAATTTATTAGGAACAGTCAAAGGTTTCATGACATTGGAAGAGATGCAGTCCCTAATCATAGTGGATGTGCACCTCATGGAAGGTTCATTTTTGGCCATAAATGATATTATTTCCCAGGAAAACTTTAACCAAGTTGGGGGTTTACGAGAAGTTCTTGCAGTCAAGTTTGACTTTTTCACGGTTCCAATTTCAACTCAAATGTTAGGCTTCCTACAACACCCATTCTGATGGAAATGTCTAGAATTTTTGGAAGCTTGTTCCTTTCTCAAAAATGTGTGATAGAGTGGTAAGTTAGAAGTGTGTCCGGTGATCTTGTGTATAGATTCCTGAGTGCTTTGCCCTATCTTTTGCATTATTGATTTAACAAGACAAAGCAATTTAAGGAGCTTAAGAGGATGCAGGGTCGTCCAACAGATAGAGCGAAGAACTTCATGATAGTTGAGCATCTTGGTGCTGTTTCTTTATCCCATCAATGACTGAGCATTTTTGTGTGGTTTGGAACTGATTGCAACTTTTAGCTGATGGGAACTTTAATGTCTGCCTATTTGGTCCTTTAGAGGTAAAAGATCTGCGCGTCTGTTGTATTGCGACTGCATTTATAAATTGGATGAAAATCATTATTAGACGCGAAACTTATTACTAAATGTCAACTTTTTAGTGTTGTAGTTGCTTATGTTTGTGTTTCGTTATACATATCTGATGGACTTACATTATCTTTATTCTGACTATTTGCTATCGAACTTTTCAAAAATCTTTGTAAAATTGTTAATAGAACAGTAAATGCTCTTGTCCTCTGCTCATGATAAAATATAACAGTTCCATATAGTGAAGAAGGTTATTGACTTATAATTGATAGTTTTATGATTTTTTTTTATTTGCATTTTTTAGTGATTATATAGTCATATTGATGGTTGTGTTTTATTTGCAAAGAATAATAGGATCTTGGTTTGAGGAAACAAGAATTCTTTATACCTTGTTAAGATTTTCCAAACTTTTCAGTCTTTTCAGTTCGTATAATATTTGCCACCAGTTTTTTGTAGTTTAAATTCATACTTCTCTAAATTCAACAAACCATTATGCCTTGTTATATTAAAACAAATTATGTACATAACATTATCTCTCGAATTAGCAAAGTGCTTTGGGTGCTTTAACTTTCTCCAATTCACATCTTTTCTTTTTGGTTTGTGATTTTTGCTCATGTTTTCCTTTGTAGGTTAGCTTTAGAGATCCACTTTGTTACGGCGCTGATGACAACAAGCTTAGACAAATAATTGGCCTGCAGTATGGTATTACTAGTCCATTCACCTTATATCACTTTAAAAACGACTGTCATCTGTTTGGCTTGAGTTATTTGATGAGATTAATCAATATAGTTTTTACTTTTTCTCACTTGTCAATTTTATTCACTCCACTGTTTTTAAATGCCTCTTTTTAATTGTCTTCGTATTCATATTTTCCTAATGGATATTTTCTTTGTTCCATCTTAGTGTCATTTGGTGCCTAGAGGAAAGACATAACTTTTTCAAATAACAATTAAGGTGAAGCAAGGCAGTGTTAGGAACAACAAATCTCTTTATGATGAACATAAATTTACACACATGGTTACCAAACTTCTTTTATATATATGCACATGGAAACAAAACTTTTATCGCATACACACATACATACACACTGTTAGGATCTTCAGGAGAGAGAAAGAGGATTATTCTAGAAGGAGTTAGTTATAACCGTATGTACCTAGGGAGGTTATAAAGGGGGGAATAGAAGAAGGGAGGGATAGGCAGAATATTTGAGTGAAGAGTGGCAAAAGGAATCACACCTTCTAAGGAGCAAATCTACTCTGGTTAGGCACTACCATTCAGTAGTGATAAATATTTTACAGATATATAGTAATAATATAGAGGAACTCTAGCATTATAAGCTCTAGAGTTCTAACACACACACACATATATACATGGTCATTAAATTTTTTTTATGCATGTCTATCAAACTTGATACCATTTTTGAGCTGGAAGCTTCTTCTTTTAACCTTGTTTCTAAATTTTGTATGATTTGTATTTGTTGGTTGTTTACATTGACCAATTGTTGAATTATTTGACTTAACTCTGTAATTTTGGTTTCTAGTTGAATTTGATGTTCTTTGATTTCTTGAATATATTGGGTAACACTCATAATGTAGTTTTAATATAAGTGGTTAAATCACTAATTTGATTTTTAAGATCCTTTATCGAGTTTTCTATAGCAGGAATTGTAATAGGGTCTGTAATTTTAACACTTTGTTTTTGTTTATTTTCAGGTTCAATGAATCGAAATGGTTTGGCTAAGCGTGAAGAAGGTGATTTTAATCTATGAGACAATGGAGTTGGTGTGGATGAAGAAGGTAATTTTGAAAACGAATGTCTTCTATTTATAGATGGATCTATAGAAATTGGATATTGAATAGAAGGTAATGTTCTTATTTTAGTTCTAAAATTTGTTCCTACTTTAGCTACATCATTAAATAATTGATCTAAATAAATTTTATCAGTATTTTTAAATTCGATACTGTGATGAGAATTGGTTAAAACATAGCTTATTTGATAAGTGATTGAAAAAGGATATTGTCCTTGAGTCATTAAATCTTCTCTGTAAAATTTATATGCAATTGTAATAGTATCATCTAGATTGGGTGATTTTAGAGGAATTCTTAATTTAATTCGAGTATTAAATTTTATTTTACCATAAGCTATATTTCCATTCATTATTCCTATTATTTGATCATTTAAATTGCTCATTCGTTCATCTACTATTGCCATTCTGATTGGTGAATCTATTCCTTCTTGAAAAGTAGATTTCAAAAGAATTTGTATAGTCGAAAGATGAATATAACTAATTTTTAATCTTTTCTCTTCAGATATTTTTTTGTAAATGTTTTGTAATTTGTTCCTGATCTATTAAACTAATTCTAATGTGTCCATTACATTGATCCATTCTGATTGGGGTCTCATGAACCATTTTTCCAAGATAATATTTTTATGATCTAATAAATGCTTAAATAATGAAGATTGTATAATTTGTCCAGATTTAAATTTTGTTGGGCTTTAGCTATTTGTTTTTGGTTTTCATTAGATAAAAGAGTATCTATATGAAAGGTTCCTATTGATTCCGATAGTTCTAAATTATCTATATCTAATAGATTTGTTTCTTGATCTTGATTAGTCATTTTGATGCCAAGGAATACTTATTTTATGATCATGTAAAGTTTTTTCAAAATGATGTAACTGTTGATGCATCTATTTAGCTAAATCTAAATTATCCTTAATAGGTTGTATAATTTGAAGATTAGATATCATAGATCTAAGATAATTATTTTGGTTTTCTCAATATCTGAATTCGACATAATGTTGATCTTTTAAATGTTCAATAAATTGTATATGATCGATTAATTGATTACAAATAGAATAATCTGTTAATTGATCACAAATAGAGCAAGTGTGTGAAGTCATTTTTAATGTTCTCTTCTTCTATGTTGATCTCGATTATATATAATTTGAGTAACTTCTTGCTGATTTTGGTGAATCCAGACAAGAAAGTCATCAATAAATAATAAACTTTTTATATATAACATTCTTTTGAGTCTATAATTAAAACCAAAATGAAATACTGCTTGTAAGAAATTAATAATAGCAATTGGATTGAGTACAAAATAGCATATTTCAATAAATTTAAGAAAAATTTGTGCAAATAATACTGAAATTAAAATGCATGCTAATATGAAAAAAAATTCATTTATTGAATACAAACGGAAATACATAGGTTGAAATATTGCAACATCATATATATATCTAATGAATGAGTTGTTGCATTAAGTCCTGATAATATTTCCTAGTTTGGATTACTATATCCTTTAATTCATTTGTTAAAACTATGACTCTACTTGTATCATACATTTGACTATATCTTATTGCATCTAAACTGTTATGTGCACGCTTGTTATAAGGATGATATCTAGCCCATTTTTGATCTGATTAATTCTTTTAAAATATTCTTTTCTATTTTCATTATTGATATATTGAAGATAGTTTATGAAGTTGATTGTTTGACTATATGTATATTGTCGTTCTAAATCATTATCAAGTTCTGCTTGAGTTAATAATGTTTGATATTTAACTAATTGTCTATCCTGATTATCTTTACACCAATAACTATATTGTATCAATTCTTTAAGTTCACATTTCTGGTCAAAATAATTCATAGTTTATTTTGAAATAAAGGAAAAACGATATTAGGATTTTGAATTTTAAGTCTACTCTGAATCTGAAAAACTATATATTGTTGTTCTTATATTGTTAACTGATTCAAGTTTATAAGTAGTGATCTAATAATGAAATGATATAAGTCAATTTTTCTGAAAAAAGATAAGAGTCATGATGAATGAATGATTAATTTGAAACAATTATATTGTATAGAAATGATGAAACAAGTAATCTTAATCATACCTTTTACGTTTCCAAGAGAACGCCAATCACCAGGCTAAAGTTCGGAGAGTGTATAGCTAAAGAATTGATACAATGTAGTTAAATATCAAACAATTTTAACTATATTGTATCAATTCTTTAGCTAAAGTTCGAAGAGAAAGAGAAGTTTATTTCATAAGAGCTTAAGGCTCGAAGCTTATGTATATATAGGCGAGAGAGAAAGAAAAGGCCGAAACATTATGGCCGACAAAAGAAAGATACTAAAGTAAAGTAAAAAAGGAAAAGATGCCTGATAAGGCATAAAACAAAAGGTAAAGTCTGATATTGACAAAAGCAAAAGGAATCTACTTAAGTAAAAGAAAAAGTGACCAAGGGAAAAGTAAAATCGTACAATAATTTACAAACGAAAGTAGAAAAAGTTGGTCGTCCATCTATTCTATATCCTTAGTGATGTGATGATGACTCTATTCTTCAATAATTGCGTCCTCAGATTCGTTGTCTTCTGGCTGAGCAATAGAAGGGCAATATTTGCATTTATGTTCAGGATGATGTTAAAGTTGCTAACATATAGCATATTTCCATGATGCGGAAAGATCAGTGAAGATTCATTCCATAGTTACAAATGGATTCAGAAATTGTTTGATGATGTGTAAAGCATCGGATGTAATTGGAGCTTTGTAATTTGAAATCATGACTTGATTAATTCCTTTGTAATTCACTTTAATGTTGGATTCAACGATGATTCAAGCGCCTTGGATAAAAACTCCTTCAATGCATTGGAGGTTGAGCTGATTGATTAAATCTCATTCAAATGTCTGATGAGGTAGTTCATCAATTCCTGGATAGATACCATTGTTGATCCCAATAGTGAGAAAAGCAATCTTGGATAATTTTATTTCTGCATCCTTGATTGTATCATTTTCTTTAAAGATGGGATAGCTGCTGAAGATTTTGATAAAAATTTCTCTATCTTTGGTAAAACGATCCTTGTAATTTTTTACTGCCTGAATGAATCCTGCTGGGAACTCGGAGAGGATGTTTAAATTGGTTAAGTAAATAGTATCTATAAGTCCACTTTGAAAGAATAGATAGGTAGTTAAAGGTTCGCCTTCTGGAAGTATGATGGCTTTAGGTCCATATTTTTCTCAGTTTTGAAGATAATATTGGAAGATTTTTTGAGCATCAGTCCATGTACTCCAGCTGAATATACTCCAGAGAATGGAAACAATATTAGCTAATCTTGAAGATGCAATATCTCAGAAGGAACTAGAATTGATGAATTTACAGCAAGAAGTTGGTACAGTTACCAAAGAACTCAATCAATTGAGATCAACCATTCAAATATTAAAGCAAAATACAAAAGACCAAAAAGTAGCCACTACTGTCCCTACAACCAATAGTCCTTCAACTATTCCTTCAACCACAAAACTCGTACATGAACCGCATTAACTCAATCCCTTCTAGAGCCATACAAGAAGAAGCACGAAAACTCACTTTAGAAATGTTTTCAGATTGCTTCCAAGCTCTAAACACATGGACTGGTGCTCAAAACATCTTCCAATATTATCCTCAAAACCGAGGAAAATATGGATTTAAAGCCATTATACTTCCAGAAGCCGAACCTTGAACTACCTATTTATTCTTTCAAAGTGGACTTATAGACACTATTTACTTAACCAATTTAAACATCCTCTCCGAGTTACCAGCAGGATTTATTCAGGCAGTAAAAAATTATAAGGATCGTTTTGCCAAAGATAGAGAAATTTTTATCAAAATCTTCAACAGCTATCCCATCTTTAAAGAAAATGATACAATCATGGATGCAGAAATAAAATTATCTAGAATTGTTTTTCTCACTGTTAGGATCAGCTGTGGTATCTATCCAGGAATTGATGAACCACCTCAGCACACATTTGAATGGGATTTAATCAATCAGTTTAACCTCCAAAGCATTGAAGGAGTTTTTATCCAAGACGCTCGAATCACCACTGAATCCAATATTAAAGTGAATTACAAGGGAATTAATCAAGTCATGATTTCAAATCACAAAGCTCCAATTACACCTGATGCTTTACACATCATCAAACAATTTCTGAATCCATTTGTAACTATGAAAGGAATCTTCACTGATCTTTCCGCATCATGGAAATATGCTATATGTCAACAACTTCAATATCATCCTGAACATAAATGCAAATATTGCTCTTCTACTGCTCAGCTAGAAGACAACGAATCTGAGGACTCAATTATTAAAGAATAGAGTCATCATCACATCACTAAGGATGGACGGCCAACTTTTGCTACTTTCGTTTGTAAATTATTGTACGATTTTGCTTTTCCCCTAGTCACTTTTTCTTTTACTTAGATTCCTTTTGCTTTTGTCAATATCCAACTTTACCTTTTGCTTTATGCCTTATCAGGCATCTTTTCTTTTTCACTTTACTTTAGCATCTTTCTTTCGTCAGCCATAATATTTCGGCCTTTTCTATCTCTCTAGCCTATATATATGTAACTTCCGAGCCTTAGAGCTCTTATGAAATAAACTTATCTTTCTCTTAGCTATACACTCTTCGAACTTTAGCTTGGTGATTGGCGTTCTCTCGAAAACGTAAAAGGTATGATTAAGATTACTTGTTTCATCATTTTTAGTCATCATTTCTATACAATATAATTGTTTCAAATTAATCATTCATTCATCATGACTATCTTTTTCCAAAAAAATTGAATTATGTCATTTCATTGTTAGATCACTGCCCATAAACTTCAATCAGTTAACAATAGAAGAACAACAATATATAGTTTTTCCGATTCAAAGTAGACTTAAAATTCAAAATCCTAATATCGTTTTCCTTTATTTCAAAATAAAAACGTGAACTTAAAGAATTGATACAATATAGTTATTGGTGTAAAGATAATCAGGATAGATATCAAACATTATTAACTCAAGAAGAATTTGTATTGTAGATAAATGAATATATCCAATTTTTAATCTTTTTTCTTCTGGTATTTTTTGTAATTGTTTCGAAATTTGTTCCCGATCAATTAAATTAATTTGAATATGTCCATTACATTAATCCATTCGGATTGGTGTTTCATGAACTATTTTACCAAAGTAAATGATATTTTTTCTATCTAGGAATTGTTTCAAAATTGATGTGTGAATATCTTGTCCAGCTTTTAAATTCAATTGAGTTTTTGCTATTTGTTTTTGTTTATGGTTGGAAAATAATGTATTTATATGGAATGTTCCGATAGATTCAGTTAACTCTAAATTGTCTATACCTAAAATATTTGGTTCTGAATTTTGCTCAGTCATTTTTATGGTAAGGAGTACTAATATGATGATCGTTTATAAGTCGTTCGAAATGATTTAATTCTTGGGTATAAAAATGATATATATTTTGAGCTAAATCTAAATTTTCTTTTATAGCTTGTAAAGCTCGAGGATTAGATATAACAAATTGTACATAGTTGTAACATTGTTCAAAATATTTGAATTCATCATTATATTGATTTTTTAATTGTTCAATATAGTGTATGTGTTCTATTAATTGATTACAAATAACACAATTAGATGTTGTCATTATAAAGGCTAATATAAACTATATATGTCGTATGTAATATCTATATTTAATTTAAAGAATCTACACCATAAATATTTTCAAAGTAGATAAGTAAAACCATAAATAGAGCATGTATAAAAAAAGTTTAATAATTCGACTGATTGTAAACATGATGAACTGATAAGAAGCATAAATAAAAATGGTTGAACATAAATTAAAGTAAGAATAATTGAAATAATTATGAAAGATGTATGAAAGAAAACCATTTTGTTTAGTACAAAGATAGTACAGAGATTTAATCTATAAGCCTATTTGTAACATCCTAGATCACTCGCTTACAAATATTGTCCGCTTTGGGCCTTGACCCAGCCAAGCCCTCACGGTTTTGCTTTTTCAGAGGCCTTTCCAGAAAGTCACCCATCCTAGAACTACTTTCACCCAAGCACATTTAACCTCGGAGTTCCGATGGGATCCCGTGCATTAGGCCATGAAAAACGCATTTATAAGGGAGAGGTATCCGTACCCTTATAAGGCGTACTTCATTTCCCTCTCCAACTGATGTGGGATCTCACACTCTCCACCCTCTTAGGGCCCTGCCCTCTTTGGGGTCCAGCCTAGCTGGCACAACGGTTCGGGTACCGGCTCTGATACCACCTGTAACATCCCAGATCACCCGCTTACAGATATTATTTTGCTTTTTCCGAGGCCTTCTCAGGAGGTCACCCATCCTAGAACTACTCTCGCCCAAGCATATTTAACCTCGGAGTTCCAATGGTATCCGGTGCATTAAGCCATGGAAAACGCGTCTGTGAGGTAGAGGTATTCGTACTCTTATAAGGCGTACTTCGTTTCCCTCTCCAACCGATGTGGGATCTCACACTTGTGATACGTTAGCAATAATTGAGGCTATTCTTTTTCTTAAGTGTGTTAAAATCATCCAAGAAAATGTTGTTATCTCTACCTTAATTAAAAATCCGATAGAAGAAACTTTGCATTCTTCTCTTGATGTCATTTTCATTTACAAGCACTCGTCCTGCTTGATACTTTATATAATGAACCTGCTCCAAATCCCTTACTTTCCATTCCCTATCTCTTGATAACTTTAAAATATCAATTTTCTCTATTCTTAATATTTAATCTTTGATTTAAGTTTTCATTAAAAGATATCCTTTTCTCCATCTTTAGTATCTAATCATTGATTTAAGCTTTCATAGGGTCTACTTTTTGCATCTGAGACTATCTTCTTTGCCTCTTTCTTTGCCAACATATAACTCACTCTATTGACTATCCTTTCTTTATCTGAGTTGCTATCTAATAAAGCTTTATATTTATCCTTCTTGATCTTAACCTTGTCTTAAACGTCTTCATTCCACCACCAAGACTTCTTCTTATTACCCCTAGGCCCTCTAGAAACTCCCAAGGTCTCATTAACTGCATCCCTTAAAAGAGTTGCTACTCCCTCTTACATTTGATTAAAATCTCCTTCAAAATTCCAAGCTCTCTAAACATTACTCTACCCTTAATTTATTCCACAATGTCCCCTCTTAGCTTCCACCATCTAACTTTAGTACACCTTTAAGACTTCTCTTCTTTCTTCAACCTTTAACTATGAGATCCATTACTAACAATCTATACTAAGTTGACAAACATGCATTAAATATAACCTTACAATATTTGCAACTGGGTCGATCACTTTGCCTCACAAGGAAGTAGTTGATCTGATTCCTTGCCGTTCCACTACTAAAAGTTACTAGGTGCTCCTCTTTTTTTTTTTAAGAATGAGTTAGATACCACCGAATCAAATGCTACAAAAATAGTCCAACAAAGCTATACCACTATCATTCCTTTTTCCATACTCACAACCCCTATGGGCATATTAATATCTATATTATGTTGCCCCTATATGTCCATTAAAGTCTCCTCATAGAATTAGTTTCTTATTAGAGTGAATCTAATAAAGCACCTCATCCAATTCTTCCAAGAATTGACACTTTTGTTGTTCTTTCAACCCTACTTGGGGTGTATAAACACACAGCACAATAAAAACAATATTTTTCAAAATAATCTTTAAAGATAAAATTCTATCATTGCTCCTCTTTACCTTCACAGCTTGATGTATGAGTTCTTTGATGACTAGGATACCTACACCATTTCTTTGCCTAAATACAAAAGTTTGAACCTATTGATCTCTTTCATTTTATCCCCCATCTAATTTGTCTCCTGGATGCACACTATATGGATCTTATAGTTATCTAAATTCTTCATTAATTCCAATGAATTCCCTATAAGAGTGTCGATTTTCTTAGAACCTATCCGTAAACTATCAATATCCTCTCTCCTTCTAATCACAATATTCATTGAAGGACTAGCCCTAACATTACCATAAGAAGTCCAAACAACTACTCCTACACTAACAACATCACAAGCTATACAAAGCAAGAACAACAAGGCCCTAAATATTGCTAAAACTTCTCTAAAAAAGTAGCAATGAATGTAGCTTAAAAAATAAATCCAGATAAAAGGAAATAAGCCATAAAAAATGAGAGAGACACCTATCCAAAATATCAACTTCTTCTGGATAACTATGAAAGTAGACATCATGAGTGAACTTATAGCTTAGATGGAAGATAGTGAGAAAATTAGATAATCTTAACTCACCATCAAGAGTAATTTAAGTTATAAATTGATAATTTTATGGGAGAGGGAATCAAGGTACAGAGTGCCAAGATGGTAATCTGTTGGCCCTCGAAATTTTTCTTGTTAAATTAAGCATGATTTAAATGAATTATGAGGTCTGATGTATTAATTTTTAGAGCTCATTATTTTATGTCAAGGTTAGTAAGATTTTATGACATAGATTAATTGAATTGAAGCATAAATGTTATAAGAATGAATGAAGGGCACTGTTGGAAGTTCACTTAAGGACATAAGACATAAGGAATTAGGCAAGGGCCAAAATGGATATTGCACACTTATTAAGGGTATAAGAAGAAGAAGAAGATATTGTTTTGGTTTAAAAAGAAGAAGAGAACGAGAATGAAGGAAAGAAGAAGAAGAAAAGAAGAAAGCTAGGGTTTTGGGGAATCTTGAAGAGTTTGAAGATTTTGAAACATCAACAAGTAAGTATAAGCATCGTTTTTCTTGAATAGATGAATGAAACATGTTTTGATGTTAGTTAAGGGATGAATATGTGTGGGAAGTTTTTGAGAATAGGTAAATGTATATGTTTAGTTTTGGGGTTAATGATCAAAGATAGTTTTGATGTATTTGTTTTGATATTGGGTTGAAATGAGCTTAGAAATGAAGTGGGAATGATGATTTAGGGTTAAGATGGGTTGGATTTGAAGGATGGGAAGTATAAAGATGAAAAATGTCAAAAAAACAGGTTTTCGGGAGGTTTTTGGAGTCATTCGCCGCGGTGCACATTTGCCCTCGCCGCGGCGCACATTTGCATTCTCGCTGCGGCGAGCACCCATATTTTTACACAGACATGTTTCGGTATTTTGAGCCATTTTGTTGTAGATGTTCAAATGAGGTGATTTTTGATTCATTGTAAACTAGAGACATAGGGCTACAATTGGTATGAAGGAATGAAGTTCCAATTAAGTCTCTAAGGATATTAAGTTTTGAAGGTAAGTTGAACATAGAATGTTGTGTTAGTATTGGAATAGACCAACAATGATTGGGGCATAAATTTTAGAGTACTGAACCAAATTGAATGATTTTGGAGTCATTAGAAACTTAAGACAATGGGGAACATCTTTCTAGAAGGGAATAGTATCAGATTTTGTCATTTACTTGATCAGGGTGATCATGAAAAATTGATCTGAATGTTTGGACTTTTGGAAGAGTTTGAGTTTTTAGCATTTATCTCAGTGAATATGCAATATATGGGTCCTCAAATTGTATTCCTATTGAATGAAAATTTTGTATTTGTTAAAGGAAATCAAGGAAGGCAAGAGGAGTGATTGAGCCAAGTTTACTTTATAAATTGACCGCATTTTCTTAACTGTTTATGCATTAGTTGACTCCTAATTGATGACTTTTGCGCTTAAATTGGTTCATATTAACAAGCTCTAGCAATTTGCAATTTGTCAGCACATTGTCATAATTTGATATTAATTTCTCTATAATTTTTATAAGGACAATTGATGCTGCAAGTGTTTTATTTTGTAGGAACAAAGGAGTCAACT
>JAOTBA010046345.1:0-13689 GCA_025629845.1 Erythroxylum squamatum
CTACCACATAGGCCAAAAATGTTTCACACCCTTTCCTCATCATTTTCTCTGCCATCAAAGCCGAAACAATTCTCGATGAGCTAAATTTCCTGTCTCCTATTAACATCACCTTTCTTGCATCACCCAACTCAAACTCCACTGCTTTCTGTTTGCAATCTAAGTTGGCATTAAACTTCTCTAGGGCATCCATACCTAAAATCACATCTAAGCTTCCCATCTTCAATGGCATTAAATCCACCACTAAGTGTTCCCTACCAATACATATCTTACACTCTCTATACACTTGACTAATGACAATATGCTGGCCGGTTAGAGTACTCACTATCAAAGGAGTATCCAATGGCCTCACATCTTTACCAAACATAGTTCTACCTGATGAAACAAAAGAGTGGGTAGAACCCGGATCAATCAAAACAATCACATCATCATCAAATAATTTCATCATACCAATCACCACTTCTGGAGTGGTTTTTGCATCCTCCCATGTCAATGCAAACACTCTGGCTGGTGCTTGCCCCCTTGGTCTTCCTGGAGTGTTCACTCTCCTTACTACATCAGAGTTGCCAGCTTCAGTTGCAGTCTTTTGCCCCACTACCTCAGTTCTCTTCGAAGCTTGCATCTGTGCTCTATCTCTTCTTGCATACCGCGGACACTCTCTAGCCATGTGCCCCTTCTCTCCACAATTGAAACAAGCTCCTGTCAACCTGTAGCACTCTCCCCTATGAAACTTGCCACAATGGTCACACTTAGGGACGGATGACTTGTCCCCTTCTCCCCTTCTACTGCCTCCCACCGTTGAGGCTTGATGGGAAATAGTAGAAGTCCTCATTGATTGAGGCCTGCTTGCACCACTACTCCTCTCCTTAGACTGTACAGGGAAAGGCCTAGCACTCCTCTCTAGCATAGGAGTACTAGTACTACCTCCCCGCTTAAACTGCTCTCTTCCCTTTCTCTTTTTATTCACGACACTCTTTATATTCTCTATGTTCTCAACCCTTAAGGCCGCCTCAACTAGCTGTTGAAGATCACAAAAATTTTGCACCACCACTTTCTCTTTGATGGCTAGATGTAAACCCGATTCAAACCTACACTTGGCCGCCTCACTCATCATCATTTCAGCTGCATACCGAGATAGTTGTGTAAATCGACACTCATACTCACTAACCGTCATCTCCCTCTGGGTGAGACTCATAAACTCCCTCTGCTTCTGTTGAATATACACCTCAGATAGGTACTTCTTGTTATATACTACTAAGAAGTCTTTCCATGCTATCACTGGCGGTCTTATTTAGCTCCCTGACACACTCTCCCACCAATGTAGAGCATCTCCTTGAAGCAAACTAGCTGCATACACCACCTTCTCATCATCCTCACACTCCATCTAATCCAGTATCCTTTCGGTCTTTTTCAACCAAGTCTCGGCTTCTTCTGGATCTGTTGTCCCATAAAAATCTACTGCCCCATACTTCCTAAGCTTGTCAAACTGGTTCCCTTTGTAAGCTAGGGCCGGAGCAAAAGGCTGTGGCATCTGGCCCATGGCCTAAGTAAAGGCCTGATAAAATGCTTGAAACATCCTCGGATCCAACGGAGTAGGCACTTGCTCTTGTGGAAGAGGAGACTCTCACGACTGTGACTGGAAGGGCTCACTACCTTGCCCTACCGAAGCCTCAGCATTTCTTGAGGCTATAGATTCATTAATACTCTCCTCCCTTGGTGGAGAGTCAGGTGCAATTGATCCTTGCAATACTCCTCGTGTCCTTCTACGAGGTGGTATCTTACTCCTTCAATGCAGACACTAACTATTAGCTTACAATTGATCTTAATTCTATTTCCCTACATGCATGCATGATGTGCATGTCATTTAATGCAATCAATTAGTTTAACAATGCAACCCATGCCCACATACCTAACACTTCATCTTACTATTCATACTAAGCCTAGGAAAAGCCTAGGTCTTTGATACCACAAGATGTTAAGCCCTGTATACGATGCCCAAAAATTGAACCGAAGCTAAAATGAGACGGAGCAAAACTAAGACGAAACAGAAATAAGGCGGGAAAGAAATAAAACGAAGCAGAAATCTAAGACGAAGCAGACTAAGACGAAGCATCCTAGATACAAGTCTAAGAAGATAGAAACTAAGACGTTAGAAACTAAGACGAAGCAAAAATGAGAAGAAACAGAAATAAGATGTAACAGAAATAATGCAAAGCAGAAATCTAAGATGAAGGAAAAACTAAGACGGAACATTAAAAGACGAAACGTCTTTGTTACAAGACTAAGACGATGCTAACGTCATACTAAGACGCAAAACTAAGACGAAGTAGACCCGATCAAACTAAGACGCCAAACTAAGACAATGTGTCTTAGGTACCCAAAACTAAGACGAAGCAGAGCCGGTCAAACTGAGACGATAGAAGTCAAACTAAGACGATGCGTCTTAGGTACCCAAAACTAAGACGAAGCAGACCCGATCAAACTAAGACGATAGAAGTCAAACTAAGACACAAAACTAAGACGATGAGTCTTAGGTACCCAAAACTAAGATGAAGCAAACCCGATCAAACTAAGACGATAGAAGTCAAACTAAGACGCAAAACTAAGTTGATGTATCTTAGGTACCCAAAACTAAGACGAAGCAGACCCGGTCAAACTAAGACGATAGAAATCAAACTAAGACGCAAAACTAAAACGATGCGTCTTAGGTACCCAAAACTAAGACGACGCAGACCCAATCAAACTAAGATGATAGAAGTCAAACTAAGACGCAAAACTAAGATGAAGCAGACCTGGTCAAACTAAGACGCAAAACTAAGACGATGCGTCTTAGGTACCCAAAACTGAGATGAAGCAGAGTTGATTTGTCTGATCCAACTTAGATATTCTAGATTTTTCCAAGAGCTTGAACTCGAATTCTACCCTTATAACAGGCCCGAAATATGGAATACAAAAATAAAACTTGGAAAAGAGATCATAAGCAGAAGAAATCATATTTCATTTACAACACTAAACATAATTTGAATTCAGCTTTAATTACAATTCAACACGCTCATCAAAATCTCAATACAAATACATATGGATGCTCAATGTTTGATATGCTTATAAAGCTATCCAAATGCTACAAACGTAATACAAAAGACGCCTAGCTAACTTGGAGTATCCAATTTCCCTGCAAGGATCACTGATTTTCTCGATCTGCACCTAGGAAGGAAGTGGCGGGGGGGCGGGTGTGAGCTATATAGCTCAGTGACTAATATATTTATAGCCATGGCAATTGACCAAAGTCAAGCATATGTATGTATATATATATCTAGATAGCATTTATACTCTATTCAAGCAATTTAAACATTCATCAAATTTTGCTCCATCACATAACACTCAACATGCTTCATGCTTGATCATTTAAAGATGCAATGCACAACAAACGGCTCGAGGGTTCCATGGAACAGAATGAGGAAACCGAAGTTTACCCCATGAACAGAATGAGTCCATTTCAGAGCTCATATACCACAAGCGGGTAACCGGGAGAAGGTTCTTGTCGACGTGCACGTGACGAACAGAATGGTTCCACTCTTGCCCAAACAGAAGCACATAATCATGCTCAGAATCATTTTACCAAAATGATATGCTTTCATGCTTTTTCTTCTTTCTATTCATTTATACAGAATGTCATGACAGCTATCAAGGCATAACATTGATCAATGTCATAATTTAGTTATATCAAAAATCTTGGTTCTTTCAAGGTATGACCAAAATCAAACATCATCATGAATTTTCAACAAATCATTCTCAAACAATTAATCACATAATCAAACAAAATGTCATACATCTTTTTAATGCATAACATTTAACATATGTTCACACACAGGCAAGAATATGCCTAATCACAAAAAACTATAAACATATTACCCACCTAGTTAGCTTGGGAAAGGCAAGCTAACCAAGTCAAGCTTGCCTTTCCCTTTGCTCTTGGGTAGGCTTCCCTTGGTGCCCTACAATAACCAAGGTTCCAATCAAACAACATTCCAAACTAATTTATAACTTAACAGGAAAGTCCTACTTTTTCAACAGATGCAAAAAGATTGAACTCAAATCTAACCTACCCATCACCCATCTGGTTAGAAAACTTTAGACCTAACTTAGAAACCCTAACATCAATTGGGTTCCCAAAATCCATCTTCTTCCAACCTAAACCCTTTCCGTTAGTAGAGTAAAAGAAAAGATGGTTAACCCACCTTAAAAAATTGATCTCTCTTCTTTCCTTCTTCCACCGAAACCTTTCTCTTCTCTCTTAAAAATTTTGTTTTCTCACACTTCTCGCTCTTGAATTCACATTGTTCACCTGTTAACATGCAAAACAACACATATTTTTTTTCTACCCTTAATAAGCCCAAGAAGTCCATCTCACCCTTCCTTATCGACTTATGCTCTTTTATGCTCAAGTGATCTCCCAAAAACGTCCTTGAACATCCTTATTACATCAACACTTTGATTCCACTTATCCAAATCCTACTAACCTTAACACCATCATGGTCCAAAACTTTACTCTATCTAAACTCCAAAATTTATTTAAATCATGCTTACTTTATGAAAAATTTTCCAGGGTCCAACATGCATAGACATCCCTTGCATCTCCGAAGTATGATTGATTCTATGTACATTAACATCCCTAGTAGAATTACAAAAGAATAATAGTTTTGAAATTGTGATTTAGCTTTAATTATCTTAATTATTAGGTTGTTAGTTTTGAGCTACTCCACTATATATTTGTTTTCAAATGTGTGTATGCTAAAAGATTTTGTCTTTTAAGAATAAGAGTAATCGGTTGTTAGCATTGAGTTTTAAATATTGTTATGTCTTAACACTGAGACACAATTGACCATATTTTTGGTTTAGAGCATTTGAATTTTAATTGTTATGTGTAATCACAATCTCATTACACGTTGAGATAAAGTCATTTTGATGGATACATCTATATACTATAAGTGGTATAATTAAATGTAAATATGTGCATAAACATCCGTTGCAGAAGTAGCCTTCATTCAAGCATTCATCAAATAGTTAGGAGGCTTTCCTTAAACAAGCATGAAAGGAGGAAAAAAACATCAACCCATTCACACCCAACACAGAAAACACAATAAACCATCTTCTAAACAAAAACACATACACCATAAGCTAAACACAAAACTCACAATAAACTCAGAAACGTAACAATAAAACAGAGCACAAAAGGAGATATATACATATTACATAAGTAAGTTACGAGAAAATTTATATATAATGTAATATTTCATAAATCATATTACTAGTACAGTTATTATGTATAGATTCATATAACATTATATTAATTACCATATATTTTGATGATGATGATGATGATGATGATAATAATAATAATAACAATTTAATTAAAAAAATTGCAATATAGTAAAAATGGAAAATCAATATTAAATAATAATATAATATGCTTTAACATCAAATTTAATATTATTCAAAATTTATTGTAAGCCTGAAAAATTGTAGTTAACAACAATGTCATTTTAAAGATGAAAATTAATATTAATGACAATGCATAAGTGTAAAAATAAATTTAGTTAATAAAAATGTCATTTATACTTTTGAATAACCCTTTTTAATATATATGATTTTATAATTTTATGTAGTCTCACAGAACTATATTTATTATATATAATTTCTATATTAATTTATGTTTATGATGTTTTAATTGTATTCTCATTATCATTCGATTATTTGTGTATGAACCCATAGGGTGTTGTGAAAAGATGATTTGATGTGTTCAATGGATCATTTTATTACAAACCCATTGCCAGAATATTCAATATAATTCGTAATTGTTATGTTGAAATTTGTTTGTAGTGACTAATTGTTTGTAATCATTTGGGATGATATAACCTAGGTTAAATGACACATCGTATGTGGTTGTTGCCTTGATTAATCAGTTTTTCTAATTTGTAATGCTACTACCCAATTGAATCTAGATATTGTAACCTAGGTTGTTCGATGGTTGGATTTAATTAAGGCTCGTATCTTAGTTAAACAATACCTAAAGGAAAACTTGGGTTAATTAGTATCCTACGATTAATAGTTTCTAGGAGAGGATTGAGAACAACAAATTAATGAAATATGTTTAATTAGGGTTTAATTAGGGTGTAGGCTGAGATTGAACCAAAGAATTGAGTCGCTACCGAATTCTCCAATTTTATCATTTTTAACATGTTTTCTTTAAATTGCTTTTGTTAGTTAGTTTAGCTTTATTTTATTTTCTTATTTTTAAAACCAAAACCCCCTAAACCTAAATACCAATTATTTTCTTTTCAATAACTTTACATACATTCTCTGTAGGATTGACCTAGACTCACCACTGCTACAGTAGTAGGTCGAGTTTATTTTGACTAGTGTTACGACACATTGTCAATTTTGGTGTCGTTTCCAGGGAGTATAGTGCTTTAGTTTTTGTTTGTGATTTTAAATGGTGTTGTATATATATTTGTTCGTAATTAGTTTATTTTTAGTTATTTCTTTATAGTTTCATTTTCTATTTTTTATTTGTGATAAAAAATTGATATGTATGGAAGTAATTTCGTTTAGAACTCTTATTCTCAACCCTATAACCAAGGATGGACTGACCAACCTAACTTTAGTAATGGATGGGATAATCAACAGAATTAATTCCATGATAATTTGCATGATGCACAACAATTCCCGTATAGACTAGAAGTTTCTTATCACGATTCAGGTGCATCTCTAGACTACTACATGAAAACCTATAATGCTAACAATCTTCAATTTCAATAGGGTATGTAGTAGCTTCAAGAAAGTATGCAGCAATTTTAACAGAAAACCCTAAAATTCTAGCAGGATGGATGCCAATTTTGGTATGATACAAGGTTTAGCGTCTAAGATGTGGAAAATCAACAAGATTTAAGTACATCTTTGGAAGATATGATTAGTATTATGACTACTAACAATCTTCAAATTCAACAAAATATGTAGCTCAACAGAATATGCAATAGACCCAACAGGATATCCAACAATTGCAACAGGATGAAAGGCAAATTTGGTCTAGTATTTAAAATTGGGAGAGTCAACAAAACTCATGTACATCCTTGGAAGAATTAGTTAATGATGTCGCTGCTAACACTTTACAATTTCAATAAGATTTGAAATGGTTTCAACAAGATGAATTGCCTCGATAGGGAGATATCAATCATCTGGAACCACAAAGCGAAGACGAGTAGTCATATCAATGCGAGGTATACCCAATGGAGATTAATGCGAGAACCTTACGGAATGATGTGGAGCTTGAGAATTTTTAGAGCAATACTCAAGGAATTGCTTATGTGGAAGAAGTGGAGGAGGAGCTCGAAAAGGATACATCTTTTAGTTCAAAGGTAAATACTCAGTTCCAATTTTTTTTGTTATGATTGACTCTTTACCTTTGCCTAGCACGTTAGAGAAATTAAACGAGGAGGAACAAGGTGAAGAGACATTCGAGATATTCAAAGAGTGTGGGGGATCAGTAAAGATTGAGAATTTGAGGATAGGGCATATGCGAAATTTGAAGGATTATCAACTAAGGCCTTATCATGAACTACCTCATGTGGAGATAACTCAAGCTGTGATACCTAAAGACCATAATTTTGTCACGTGAAGAAAACATGGAGTCAAGTCAACGACACTAAACGAAGGCGCTTCTTGGGAGGCAACCCAAGGGAAGAAAATTTCTTTTCCTTCACATTTACGCATTTAATTTTTATATGCATGTGTGTTTCTATGTTGGTTTGTTTCTTGCTTGTTTTAAGTTTTCAATCAAAATGAGAGAAAGAATAAAACAAACAAACAATCATTTTCTCTTTTTTATTGCTTCTAGGGTTATATAGTCATAATTAGAGTATGAATTGAATTGAGAATTTCATAGAAACTTTAGCATGAACTTTTGCTATTGTGATTGATCAATATTCATTATCTTTAGAAGAACAGTGACTAGTGGTTGATAAAGCCAGTGAGATTTTGAACCTTTATAGACCAACACATTAATATCAGTCTCATTGTCCTTTGATAATATATGACCTTCATGAAATGTACATCCTAATTTTTCTTTGATTTTCTATTCAAGATCACATTCTTATCATATGCATTAACACAAAAATGATTAGACATTCTTTGTTGTTCCGAACTACATTAGTCAAATAGCCTACCCGTTATATGATTTTCCTTTTGATAAGAACCTTTGAGCTTTATACCTTTTTTTGTATAAACCACATTTTATTCTTTTATGCCTTTTATGCCTTATCATTGAAATTCCCATGTTAATGTAGTTTCTTTAAATGTTTATAAAAAAAGAGAAGAAAAAAGTTTAAATAAATGTATCAAGGGGAAGTGTATATATGTTGAAAAATTATTTATGATTAATGAATCCTCCTCGAGTTGTAATGAATTGGTTACTTGAGTATGTTGAATATGAGGTAGATGTTGGCTTGGAAGGTTCACTCTTTGTGGTTTCAGTGTATTGTCATCAATTGTATGAGTGAGCCCTTCAAATTGGTATATGCTCCATGTGGTTGGTGTATGAGAAGTTGAATTTGATTTGTGAAATATAAGTGTTGCATTTTTCATAGCTGACGATACCCAATTTTGTATGAATGTTAGCTTGTGCACTTGATATCTCAATAAGTGTTACTCTTGTTTCATCAGCTTTAATGTCTTTCATACTATTTGACCCAAATATATCTGACCTTAACTTTGCCCATGTTATAACCTTGAAAAGTCCTTTGATCCATGATTTTTCATGTGAACATTAGTGGTAGAGAAATGAAATGATATGCAAAGTTGTAGAATGTCTTGATTATGAATGGTATTTGAGTGTACTCATGAACATATCTTGTTTAAACACATTTTCCAAATCTACCATTAGATTGCTCAGTTTTGAAAGATATTGAATATTGATTGATCATGAGTAAAAGCTTGGAATGTTAAGTTCTTGCTATGTTTTCGAAAGTCATTCATCTTTGTTTATGATTATGTATTCTTGGGAAATATAAGAGATGGGTAAATTTTTTTGGGTCTATAAGCTTAATTTTAATGTTTTGCTTGAGGGCGACCAAAAGCTAAGTATGGGAAAATTGATATGTGCTTAATTGATTATAAATTTACTCCATAACACTTAGTGATTATTTAAAGGAAAATGCTTAGGATAATCACTTTAGTTCATATTTGATTCTAGTTATAATTTGGAAGCGAAGAAGCTAAAGTGAGTCGAAAGAATTATAATTGAGCCATTTTTCGAAAGATCACACTCATTTGTCATCATGGAACAAGGAGAAGAAGATTGGAGCAAGAAGAAGACAAAAAAATGCTTAGAAAGGAGATTTATGTTGAAAATACAAAGAAGATTAAGGCATAAGATGCTCATGCCCATGTAAGTCAACTGCTATGTTTAAGGTATAAATCAACATGAATTTAATGGAAAAGCATAACAGAATTATAGAAACCAAAGGCAAGAGCGTGAGGGCCATGCAAGATGCTAATTTAATGGTATAAAGAAAAGGATAATGGACAAGAAACAAGTGGATATAGGAAAGAAGAACAAAATGGAAAAGTAGCTGAACCAAAATGACGTGCAGAAGAAGAAAGCAACGTGGGTGTTTAATGCAATAGTATCAAAACGACAACCAAGAATGAAGAAAACACCAGCAGCTGAATAGGACCAAAACAGCAAAGTAGCACAGCTAAGAAACGTTGGAAGCATGGCCAAAATGCAGCTTACAGCTAAGGAAGGGGCAACCTAAAATGCAGACGTTTGGTAGGAGGGTTTTGTATGGAACACGTGGTGTTTTGAAAGTAAAAGAGCAGAAGGTGTCTTCGTTTTAGAGGGAGTCTTTGGTAGAGCTTGGGGGCTAAAGCAAAATTATTTTGGGAGCTCTTGGTTTCAATGAAGAGAAGGGGCAAAGCTCTCAACCTTGAGAGATCCATGGAGGGGTAGCTTCTCAACGCCGGTTTGATGATCCGATTAAGTATTCCTTCACTATTTTTGTTGTTTCTTTCTCTCTTTAGAAATTGCTTGTGTTATCCAATGCATATGGATTTGGGTTTTGTGTATGGATAATCATATTCTCATTATCGTTCAACTATTTATGTATGAACCCATTGGGTATTCTGAAAAGATGATTTATGCATTCATTGGATCATTTTATTATAAACCCATTGATAGAATATTCAATATAATACATAATTGTTAAATTGAAATTCATTTGTAGAGACTAATAGTTCGTAATCATTAGACATAATATAACCTAGGCTAATGATGCATCATATGTGGTTGTTGCCTTGATTAATCAGTTTTCCTAATTCGTAATGCTACTACCTAATTGAATCTAGAGATCATATTCTAGGTTGTTTGGTAGTTAAGTTTAATTAACGATCGTATCTTAATTAAACAATACCTAAGGGAAAACTCGAGTTAATTAGTGACCCACGATTAATAGTTTCAAGGAGAAAATTGAGAGTAACAAATCAATTAAATATGTTTAATTAGGGTGTAGGCCGATATTGAACCAAAGAACTAGGTCCCTATTGAATTTCCCACTTCTATCCTTACAAAATTGGTAACAGTGTGATTAATAGAGCTATGTTAGATTTGGGAGATTCAACCTCCATATTGAAGCCTCCCTTTCAAAATCATGTGTGATACAAGCGACTATGCAATGGGGGTTGTTCTAGGACAAAGAGTGGGAAAAGCTTTGCATGCCAGCTATTATGCATTAAAGACTCTCAACCTAGCTCAATTAAATTATTCAACCATTGAAAAAGAACTTTTATTTTTGGTATTTACTTTAGAAAAATTTTGATCGTATTTGCTTGGTGCTAAAGTAATTGCTTTTTTTAACCATGCAACTTTACGATGCTTACTCACGAAGAAAGAAGCAAAACTGAGGTTGATCAGATGGATTCTCCTCCTTTAAGAATTTGACTTAGAGATCAGAGATAAGAAGGGGCCAAAAAACGTAGTGGTTGATCACCTCAGCCGTTTGATCAAGGATGAAGATGAAATCCCTTTATGAGAGACATTTTTGGATGAATAGTTATTTTCTACCGATGTGACACCACCATGGTAGTCAAAAATTGTAAATTTCTTAGTTACTAACAAATTACCTATTGGTTTTTCAATGGCTTAGAGGGATAAGCTGCGGAATGAAGTGAAGTACTATGTTAAGTCATCAGGAGGTGTGTACCTGAAGGTGAAACACCCTCAATCTTAGTCTTCTGCCATTCATATGAATGTGGAGGACATTTCAGAGTAAAGCGGACGACTCATAAATTTCTGGAGAGCGGTTTCTATTGGCTCTCATTGTTCAAAGATGCATACATCTTCTACAATTCATGTGACAGATGCCAACGGTCCTGTAATCTGTCCCGTAAGGATTAACTGCCACAAACTCCTATGCTTTTTTGTGAAATTTTTTACATTTGGGGTATTGACTTTATGGGACCTTTCCCTCTGCCTTTTGACTTTATTTATATATTGCTTGCTGTCAATTATGTTTCTAAGTGGGTAGAAGCCAAAGCCACCAGTTCGAATGATGCCAAAGTTGTTACAGATTTTGTTAAAGCTAACATTCTTTCCAAGTTTGGGATGCCAAAAAAAATCATTAGCGATAGAGGGACCCATTCTTGCAAAAAAGTGATGGAAGCGCTATTCAAGAAATATCACATAGTGCACAAAGTGACCACCTCTTACCATCCCCAAACCAATGGGCAAGCTGAAGTTTTGAATTGAGAAATCAAGTTGATCCTGGAGAAAATAGTGCAGCCCAATGGAAAGGATTGGAGTGTAAGACTAGACGAAGCAATATGGGTTTACAGGACGACTTACAAAATACCAATTAGGATGTCTTCGTATAGGTTAGTGTTCAGGAAGCCATGTCACAATCCGATGGAATTATAGGACATGGCATATTGGGCTATAAAAAGATGCAAAATGAATTTGGATGATGCAGGTGTGCATAGGAAGTTGCTGCTACAAGAGTTGAAGGAGATGAGGAATGACTCCTACCAAAATGCAATGACATAAAAGCAGAAGATGAAGGCTTTTTATGATAAGGTGATTTCAAGGAAAAGCTTCTTTGAAAGTGCTTCTATATCACTCCAGACTCAAATTATTCCCAGGTAAGTTGTGTTCCCGTTGGGATGGTACATTTGTTGTTACTCATGTCTTTCCTTTTGGTGCATTAGAGATACAGAGTGAATGGTCATTACTTGAAGTCATATCATGAAGGCTTCCAAATAGAGGATTTGGAAGTGTTGAAGCGATTGGTGTCACTTGATACAAGCAATAGGGAGTCGAGCCAACGACAATAAATAAAGGCACTGCTTGTGAAGCAACCTAATTGAAGTCAATTTCTATTTATTTACATTTTCGTATTTGCTATTTTCGTTAAATTCTCCATTTCTTGCATTTGATGTTACATTGGGGACAATGTAAGTTTTAAGTGTGGGGGTGGGGGTATTAGTTTTTATACATATATCTTTGAGCTTAATTTTTTCTTATGTGGCTTCTTAGGGGAGTTTTCAAAATCAAACAAACAAATAAAAAATTTTCCTATTTTTTATTGCTTTTAAGATTATATAGTCAAAGTTAGAGTGTGAAATGACTAGAAAAATTTATGGTAACTTTAGCATGTACTTTTTATCTTGTGATTGGTTAATGTTCATTATTCTTAGAAGAGTGGTGACTAGTGGTAGACAAAAACCAGTGAGATTTTGAGCTGTATTAAACTGACACATCCAGATCAGTCTCATTGTCTTTTATTATGTGTGACCTTCATGACATGTACATCCTAACTTTGCTTTGATTTTCTATTCTAAGACCACATTTTTATCACATCCATTATCATGAAAATCATTAGGCATTCTTTGTTGTTTACGAGCTACATTAGCCAAATAGCCTACCCATTTATATGAATTTTCCTTTGTTAACCCCCATTGAGCTTTATTAGCCCATTTTGTTTAACCCACATTATATGCTTTTAAACCTAACCACATGTTCTACCAAAGCCTTAAAGCTAGTGAAGCATTTGTTAATTGTTGGTGACTATGATTGTACAAAAGCCTAAATGTGAGGGTGTGCATACATATAGGTTGGCTATATTTGTTAAAATGCCATGTTATGAATTCTTATGTTGATGTAGCTTCTTTCACTGTTATTGTAACATCCCAACCCCGACGGGAAGGGTAGTATCATAATTTGGCATAGGATGAGAGTGATTGGGCTTCATTAGGATTGTTCATGCATACTGGTATTGGTAAACAGTGACATTTGTCCACATGGATACCTGTACATGCATTCATGACATTCCCGATATTTTTACCTAAATAGAATTTGGTTGTGAATAACGTGGTACTTGTGCTTGAAAAATTATTTGGAGTGATTCATTGTGTGTTTTACATTTTAAGGGATTTTTAGGAATTTTTCTGGAATTTTCGGGAAAAAATTCCCAGACCGGGAAAAAATCGCCAAGTGACGAACCGGTTGATTTTCGGTATTGAAAATTTCTGCCCAATGGCACTAGAATATTGGATACATGATTTTGGAATTGTAATTAGGGCCATTGGAATTGGATGGGTCAAAGAGTTCATTTAATTAGGGTTTCTTATTAAATATTATTAAAT
>JAOTBA010046464.1:0-13676 GCA_025629845.1 Erythroxylum squamatum
TGTTATGCTCTAATGACCCCGTTTTAACTTTTAACTCCATCTCCCGTTTAATACATGTGGTTGTTTGATAGGATTGAATCAAAATAATAATAACAGAACCAGGAAACGGGCAAGTGACAGGAACATAGGTCATAGGTGTCCAATCTACGAAATTATTGCTTTATTTTATTAAATCCCATCCTTATTTAAACGTGTGGTTAAAAATAAATTACGGCGAAGAAGACCTTTGCCCGGTCAGGCAGGTTTTAACCAATACAGCGTCTATAGTCTATACCTGTCACTTTTCACTATTCCAAACACGCTGCTTTCATCAGACTCTGGGAGTCAGACGGACCCCCCTAAAGTTGGACCTGACCCAGTGACCCCATAGCCTTTTTTTTAGCCTTTTCAAATAATATGAGTTGGAAGATAAACATATTCATTTATTTTTAAAAAACTATTACGAGTTATATTACATTTTTTAATGGATTCACATATTTTTGTTAAAATTTTGAAAAATGTAACAATGTACATATCTATCTTCATATAGTCAATAAAAAATAATCTATCCATTAATTATAAGTAAAGATATATATTATTAAATTTTTTAAATTTTACATTGTTTAATAAAATCTATTTAAAAATAAATAAGAAAATAAAATTTTATTTTGCGCATCTTTTATTTTATAAATTAAAATATAACGATTTTCTTCTTATTTATACGTATTTAAATTATATAAAATTCTTCGTTTTTCAATATAGATTTAATAATATACCAAGTTCAATTATTTGGATGGTGTGTCCAAAGGGGGAAAAAAAAAATCAAATTTCAGGACCTACCAAGTTATTTTCTCCCTTTATAAGGACCTTCTTCCTCCTAATAGCTCCCTCATCCCTCTTGCTCTTCTTTCACCTTTATCTACCTACCCTGAATCCCACCATTTTCAGGTGATGCTCTAAAGCATGGAAATCCGATATGGCTTCTTTGTTCTTGATTCTCATCTGATATAATGTCTGATGTTATGTCCTTTGGAATCTGCAGAAACATGGTTTCTCATCGTCAGTGGATTCTGCTGCTTTCTGTTTTGTTTATGGCATGTGGCACGATGGGAGCGCCTCCAAGGAAGCCAATAGATGTCCCCTTTGGCAGGAACTACATGCCAACTTGGGCTTTTGATCACATTAAATACTTCAATGGAGGCTCTGAGATTCAACTCCACTTGGACAAGTACACTGGTATACATTCTCTATGTCACCAAAATAGAAAGTTCAAGCAGAGCATTTGAACTATTATGCCAATGCCAAAATGTAATCTTTTTTTAATCATTTGAAAAGGTACTGGCTTCCAATCAAAGGGCTCGTACTTGTTCGGCCACTTCAGTATGCAAATCAAATTGGTTCCTGGGGATTCAGCTGGAACGGTCACTGCTTTTTATGTGAGTTACTTCTACTTGTTACATTATTGAACTTTCGGGAGTGTAGTTCGGGCTTTTTCTACAGGATTGGAACTTGTTTTAACTGGTTTTAGCTGGTCAAGCCATTGTCTTTGTTTTGTCTGCTGCGGTGCTGCCCTTTATTTAGATGATGTTACTTAGTTGCATTTAATTCAAGAGCTTGAACGTTATATGATATGCATTTCGTCACAGCTGTCTTCTCAAAACTCGGAACACGATGAGATAGACTTCGAGTTCCTGGGGAACAGGAGTGGGCAGCCCTACATCTTGCAGACAAATGTGTTCACGGGAGGAGCAGGAAACAGAGAGCAAAGGATTTACCTCTGGTTTGACCCTACCAAAACATATCACTCCTATTCTATCCTCTGGAACATGTATCAAGTTGTGTAAGTGCAGGAGTCCCCTCAACACAATTTAATCCGTCATTCTAGCTAATTTGCAGAAGACTTTTGCGTTGAAATTCGATAAAGTTTGTTACTTTCTGACATAATGAGCGAAAATTTCTCAGACCACTTTTGAGCTGGCCTACACTTTGAACTATTTCCTTATGACGTGACGTGTTTAAGAGGGCTTGGAAATTTCAGGTTCTTCGTGGACGATGTTCCAATTAGAGTGTTCAAGAATTGCAAGGACTTGGGAGTCAAATTTCCATTCAATCAACCGATGAAGATGTACTCAAGTTTGTGGAATGCTGATGATTGGGCCACAAGGGGCGGGCTTGAGAAGACAGACTGGTCTAAAGCTCCATTTATAGCATCATACAAGGGCTTCCACATCGACGGATGTGAGGCTTCTGTGGAGGCCAAGTTCTGTGCCACTCAGGGCAAGAGATGGTGGGATCAGAAAGAGTTTCAGGATCTTGACGGATACCAGTACAGGAGGCTCATGTGGGTCCGTCAGAAATTCACCATTTACAATTACTGCACTGATAGGGTCAGATATCCTACACTTCCTCCTGAATGCAAGAGAGACAGAGACATATGAACATGAGAAAGAACTCAATAATTGGAAGGCCACCCGGTGCTTGGAATTCTTACACGTTACGATTTGACTCCCAATTCCTTAATTTTAGATTTGTAAGCCTTTCAAAAGTGTCGCTGTCGGGTCCGGTTTCTTCAACACTTGGTTGCTCTGTATAAGAGATTTAAGTATTACTGTTACTGCATATCACCGTCATTACCATTTATATATGTTTGTCTACTGCTTTTGTATGATGTATCCCATCATAATATAAGAAAACCAAACCATTTCTTCCTGAGCGAGGATTTAATATTACTATTACAACTTATGTTGATCTATACCACGTTTGTCTGTATTATTCTCGTGACTGCATCTTGTTGACTTCGCCTGTTAATTATTTCAGTCGTGTCTAATTGATTTTAAGGTAAAGAAAAATAGGTGTTCCATTTGATAGATTAGACTCCAGGGCGGATTCAGAATATTTTTTTAGTAGGGGCAAAATTTTAATAAGAACAAAATTTTATTTTTAGCGGGGGCAAATTTTAATGGAAGCAAAATTTTATGTTTTTTATGGAATCAAAAACTTATTATTATATAAAACTTTTTGGAGCCAATGGGGGCAAGTGTCCCCACTTGCTCCTGATGTGGCTCCGTCCTTGTTAGACTCTATGGCACCTCCCTTCTTGCCACATTGATCAAATACCATCCCATTTCTAATACCATCCCGTTTCTAGGTTCTTATCTTTTTGTCTTTCTTATTTTTTATGGAATACAAGGGAGACGAAATAATTAGCTACATTACGCCTCTGGCCAGAAGCATCGGTTATATCCTTATACAACAGGGGTTTATATAACCTGAGGAGAGCCTCTGAAAGTACATAAACTTAATCTGATGTAGACTTGTAGATTTAGTCAACCAGTCAACACATTGATTTTCTTCTCAAGAGATATGACGCTGCTTCACCACCTACTCTTTAGTCATTAGTTATTTAATACCCTAAGCTAAAGAATAATTTGTCAAACTCTTCCCTATCCAATTCGATAGAATATTGATAATAATTAAGGAGTTTGAGTTTAACTCCACCCGGCATATCTCTAAGTTCTAGGCCAAAAGAAGACTCGAATAAGCACCTCACAACTCTGCCTTGAAGGAAAAACAACAGCCAAAATCACGGACAAATCCACTAATCAAGCACCAGTAACATCCCTCTTTAATTTCACGATGACACAACAAAAGAAACGATATTCCTTCCTGAAGAGGAATAGCATCGTTTAACAGTTTTAAATTTAATCTAGAACCATCACAAGAAAGGAACATTAAGTTGCTTGCAGTCGTTTGAATACTTAGCTTAGTATCATCATAGTCTTTAGCAGCTTTAAGAATCTCAGGCTTCCATAATCCCGCCACTAAAGATTCGGTTCCCACTTCCACCATTTATCTTTCTGTGTTGTTGGGTCGTTTGTTTGCTTTTTGACAATTCGAAGCAACTGTTTAAAACAGATATGAGGACTAAGCTCTCTTTGAACCCAACCCCAAGCAATGAAAACTAAGCAGGATTACATGTTCAGCAGACTGTTTCAGTTTCAGTAAGACCTCAGTGCCATTTAGGTGGAAGGAAATAAAAAGATTGTGGAATTTACTTCGTCAAGTGCCAAATCAAGCTTACATGTAAAGGTTTTTTAATCGGTTTTTGAAACCTCATCTTTCAGATATTCAGAGCAATGGCAGCGAGCAACTGGGTGGTTAAAATTAGTGAACAACTCGAAAGCATGGTCGATACGTCAACAGAGATGGAGCATTGGAGAAAACGTTCAATCTACAAAATACCATCATGTGTCACGGACTTGAACAGGAGAGCCTATAGCCCTCAGGCAGTCTCCTTCGGTCCTTACCATCATGGGAAAGATCATCTAAGGCCAATGGAGGAGCATAAGCACCGAGCACTCCTTCATTTCCTGAAACGATCAAGGAAACCTCTACAACCGTTTGTTGAGTCGTTGAAGGAAGTCGTGCAGGTTCTGAAAGATTGTTATGATCAACTTGATGTGTCATGGCAGGAAGATACGGATGGATTTCTGCAACTCATGATTCTTGATGGTTGTTTCATGCTGGAACTCTTACGTGTTGCAACCCATACCTTGGATGATTATGCTACCACTGATCCGATTTTTAGCACTCACGGAAAGCTCTATATCATGCCATACATCAGGCGTGACATGTTGATGCTCGAAAATCAACTACCAATACTGCTACTTAATAAGCTAATTGCAGTTGAAAGTGACAAGGCAAAGGTACGTTATTCTGACAACTACCCAAGTACATTCTCTCTGCTGTTTGATTTTTGAAATACCAAATTGGTTCTTCTTCTTCTTCTTCAGGACGAAGGCTTTGTGAACAAGCTAATACTCAAGTTCTGTTTTTCCAGTAGTACCCATTTCTCAACCAAAGATAAATGCTTGCACGTACTGGATGTATACAGGAAAAGTCTTCTCTTTGAGGAAAACCTGAGCAAGAAAAATAGTGGCCATAGATCATCAGGCAGAGCACGCTATCAAGGTGATTCTGATGATATCATAAGGTCTGCAACAGAACTGAATGAAGCAGGAATCTGGTTCAAGAAAAGTAAAAGTCGAAGCCTGAGAGACATCTCATTTCAGGGCGGGGTTCTTAAGCTTCCGACGATTGTTGTAGACGATGCCACCGAGTCCATTTTTCTGAATTTGATCGCCTTTGAGCGATTGCATGTAGGTGCGGGCAATGAGGTGACGTCCTATGTCTTCTTCATGGACAACATCATAGACAGTGCAAAAGATGTGGCTCTTCTTCATTCCCAAGGAATCATACAGAATGCTATTGGAAGCGACAAAGCTGTGGCTAAATTGTTCAACTCTCTTTCCAAAGATATCACTCTGGATCCTGAAAGTAGCCTGTACGTGGTTCATAAAAAGGTGAATGCTTATTGCAAAAAATCCTGGAATGAGTGGCGAGCCAATCTGATTCACACCTATTTCAGGAATCCATGGGCAGTCATGTCCCTAATTGCTGCTGCTTTCCTTTTTGCACTTACTATTGCTCAGACTATATACACTATTTACCCTTACTACCATCCAAGCGAGCCGTCTCCTTCTCGTCCAAATTTACCTTCACCTAGACATTTCCATTAGGCTCTCTACAAGAAAGAAAAAGTGTGACATGTTCATTACATATGCTTCTTAGTCTCTCCCCACTCAATTTTCTGTATGGCGTGCTTGATGAACTTTGACATGTTCATTACATTACTCTCTACACACTCAATTCTCTGTATGGTCTGCGTGCTTGATGAACTATCATTGACATGTTCATTACATTACTCTCTTCACACTGGATTCTCTGTTTGGTGTGCTTGATGAACTATCTTTTGATGCCTCCAGGTTGATACATAAATTCTCCCATATAGTTGCCATCTACAATATTAATAACTGCAGATCCCATTTCTCACTTACGACTACTGAAGTATAATGCAATAGGTGATATTAAAATGCCAAGAGATTCGTCACCGTTTGACATGAAGCTGCATACATGATTGACAACAAGATCCATATTACCATCACCTAATAAACATTTTAACCCCATAAGGGGCCTCTTCATCAAACTTTATTTCTGCACATTTTTGTATCACAACATTGTCTCCAATGAAGAATTGGAAGAGATCAGAACTCGTTTCATGTTTAATGTATTTGAATATCAGCTCTTTACTATGAAAGAGGAATCCACTAAGGTTATACATTTTTCCCAAATTTGTGAACAAGTTCAATCGCTACTCGTATGTAACTCAGGAAATGCCATATTTCATTTACTGAGGAAACAGTAAGCAATAAAGGATCTTATTGCTCCCATCTTGTAAAGCACTCTGAACCGAAGTCCTTCATATGCTCCAACTAAATGCAACAAAATAAGTTGGGTTGTCTTCAGGTGGTGAGGACAATAACGAGTTAGAAGTTGCTTCTTTCCCTGTCTGCTGCTGTTGTTCATCTTCCAATTCCTATTAACCCAAGCTGCAAGAGCAGGAAGTTAATGACATTTGAAACAAGTGAAAAGAATTAATGTACAGGAAGTGAACAGCACAAAAATAACCAGAGAGGGAATAGTACAATGTTGTTTCCAGGCTGCTTCCAATAGAAACCTTGGAGGACTACTGGCAAGATATTGCAAGCTGCAAGCACATAAAGCATCAACGCATGCATCCCCATCCATTCCAATACCAAGGTAATTCGCCTATATCCATACATATCAACCTGTGCAAGAAAACAATATTGTTAGTTTTAATGAATTACTCGTATCATAAGCTCTTAGTATGGACAACATAAGAAATTTTCTAACCAGCACGTAGATTCCAACAAATAGAATGCCAGCAACTCCAGCAGTGACACACATGTAACTGAATGTGTAAAGAGCCTTGTTGATGTGCATTCCTATAACAAGAAAGATTGCACTTCTCATAGGATGTAGCCAGATACAATAGAAGAAAAATACAAGCGAAGAAGCAGCTTAATTAATTACTTACCAAAGAAGTCCAAGATCAGCCCAAACAGGATGAGAAATATTGACGGGATCATCCAGTGACGTATTCTATCGTTATGACCCTGCATAATTGCAGACAGTAGCGTAAATAGAACTTTGAAGAGAATGGACGAACACAATTACATAAAATACGAGACTTCAAAAATCTTTCACCTTGAAATGAAGGACAATATGCCCGTAGTGCAAACCAACCAAACACGTTACAATTGCCATTACTGAACTACAAGCACAGACACAGGGATTACCAAGAAACCTTAACAAGAGAAGAAGATCTAACTTCCAAGTCAGAAACAAAGTTTTACTTGCTATCTTCCCATGTTTATCAGCTGGTACTTTGCTACCAGCTGTTTCGTAAAGCAAAGATTATAGCATGCATTATTAATGCCAGAAGATATTACTCAACAGCAAAGTTTCAAGCCAACCTCAGAAGTCCTTCAGGATCAAAAGGGGCTTCACACCATGAAGGAGCATTAAGGGGCAATGGGCCATAATCTGGAGAATTTAGACTGCATTCCTGTTCAATGAGATGCAAATTACATCGATACTAGATAACTTGCTCAATGACTAGAAGAAATTAGGGAACTAGAACTAGGACAACTAATTAAAGGGCTCATATTAACAACCTTTGTTCGTGCATAAACTGGCTTTTTGTATAGATGTTGAGTTCCCAGTAACACACGATCAATCATTCCAACAGTATTACAAGCTGGACCGGTGTCCCCCCTCCCTTCACATCTCACCTTTTAGTGAATATTTATAAAAGATTATTTCAAGCCACTCAAAAAGCAAGCAGTAAGTGCAGATTAAAAAAAATCTTGACTTGGAAATAGTCAAGCTTCTAAGTTATTGAGGTAGGAAAGAAATGAAATGGAGCTCACTGAAAGTATCTTGGGAGCAGAGGAAGACTCTCCAAATGGAAGCTGAAACTCCCAATCAGGAACATACAAGCCATACAGCAAGGCAAGATATAGAACAACTAGCACCAAAGCCATGATCCTGAGAAAGAATATACCAATTACCATAATACGGATAACTTAATTTCACAAATAATCTTAATTACAGCAGATGCCAAATTTCAAGTTTGAAGCACAACCAGTCATTTTACAATAGTTATATGGCAAGTCAATCTTTTTATGAGATAACCCTGTCCGTGAGCCTGAGGGTTTGCTGTGGCATCAATTAGAATAACCGTGGGATGAATCAAAGTGGTTACCATTGGAGTCTATATTTCTTCAGTGCAGATGTAACTGAAGTATCCGAATCATCCCCTTTCAGCCAAATCTCACATGCTGCAGCTACTAAATATGCTATTGCTATTCTCTGGGAGAAAAAAGAGGCATTAATTATACTACTTTGAGAATTTGCATAGCCTGAAGTTTGTACAGAATGTAGCTATAGCAATAATGCAGACTTGATATGGCTAAAAAGTTGATTTAGGTACAATCAA
This sequence comes from Erythroxylum squamatum, assembly GCA_025629845.1. Lineage (NCBI taxonomy): Eukaryota > Viridiplantae > Streptophyta > Magnoliopsida > Malpighiales > Erythroxylaceae > Erythroxylum > Erythroxylum squamatum. Next base: position 8,402 of record JAOTBA010046464.1, read on the forward strand.
TTCCCTCAATAGCATCAAATGATTTCAATTTGCTAGACTTTACAAGCCTAAACTGATCAGACTATAATGAAAAGAAAGGGTTAGGACAGATAAGTAGGCATACCTGCAATATACCCGTCCACCTTATTCGGTCAATGTCAACTCCATAAGTTAAATCACTGAGGCCGTGCAAAAACCCCCCTGTACAGAAGTGAAAGTAGAAACTGTTGAATATCTAACATGAAAGTCTGGTAACACTGCCCTCCTTGGTTCTCATGAAAACGGAAACAATAACAAAGAAATTAAGCGAGTGCTCTACAATGCATAATGTAGCTGTTAAAGAGGATCACCTTGGAGAAAAAGTCCTAAAAACAGTAGTTTGAGTGCTCGCATCGATGCTTTTCTAGTGGCAACGGCTTTGCAAGACAATTTCTGTGTGTAAGAACAATAAAAAGAATAACTGCATAAGAAACGTAGGAATGTGATTGTGTAGGAACTTTTAGTGTTGTTGTGTGTAATGTCTATATGATAAAAGCACAAAAAAGAGTACCTTGTAAGTGAGTGCAAGGGAAACACCAACAATGAAGAGGAAAAATGGCATCACAACATCTGCGAGCGTTAGACCATTCCAAGGTGAGTGATTAATCATTGGCAGCAATCCACCAGCATCATCCACAAGAATCATAAGCTGCATTTTAATGTTTGATATCAACAAGTAAGACGATCATTTTAGATATTTCAATCCAAAAATTAGACTTTACTTTCTAATTTTTGTTTCTAATCCTGAAACTGAAAACATATGTCGCCATCACAACAGGAGTCGTGGCTAAAGGAAAGAAGTAAAATTGATTTCAGTCCCTGTTCACTGATGTTGGCTGTCGTTTGACTTTATTGGAAGTTCTCGATGAGATTAAGGTGCAATATATGATATGGTTTGAAAACATTCACTGGAACTTAACATGGGCTTAGATTTTCCGAACATGTTGGAGAAGAGAATAAATGCACATGTAAACTTCCCACCATTTTGGGATCAACAAAATCTGGAACTAATTTAGAAAACCAGACGGATATGGGAATAACCATAGGCAAAACACAAAAATAGAATGGTATATAGACTTAAAATTTGTTACAGATACATACATGGAAAAAAGAGTGAATATAGACATCGTATTAAAAGGAAAGTCTCTCTGGAGTTCTGCTTAATCAATTTAACAAGTGGGGAATCAAAAACAAAGCAGAAAATCAAAAACTGGGTAATGGACAAAAAACAATTTTTGTTTTGTTCTGTGATTTTTACGAATTACTACAAAGTTGGTAAGAGATATTTTTACTCATCGGAGTAAATCAATCATGTTGAAAACAAACAGATCCCCCATAACAGGATGTACGAGATCTGCAGAAAACGATGAAAAAAAACACAAAAAAATGGAAGGAAAGGACACAGTAAGGACAAGAAAATCCAGTTACCGCAACAGCGAGTCCTCGAAAAACATCGAGCGAAACTAGACGGCCGGTCTGGTGTTGTTGATGTTGGTGGGGGTTTGAATGTGGAGAAGAATGGTTTAAGAATTTAGTTTCTTTCATAACAGGAAGTTTGCGGCTTCGATCGAGATTGGCATTGTATCCGGAGTCGGAGAAAGAAAGAGCCAATTCAACATCTTCTTCTTCATGATGACGGGATTCACCCACTTTTCTCAAAGACGGCCTCTCACTTTCTGCTTCTTCATCATAGCTTTTAACAGGCTCATAGTACGTTGCCTTTGGCCCTTCCTTACTCATACCTACCAAGAGATGATATAACCAAAAAAAAACCTGATATGAAGATGGTTGCTTGTTGATTTCTCTGTATCTCTTCTTTCTTTGAACTCAATGAAGAGCAGTGGAATGCACCCTTTTTCTGTATCTGTATTCACAAGAGAAAAGCATCCACAAGTGCATCTATATTATCTTCTTCTCATCTTTCATCTTCAGCCTCTGCTTTTATAACTTGTGTACTCGCAATGACTGTATTATATTCTATATTTCTAGGTAGAAAGAATTAATGTGTGTACTGTACTGCTATATACTAAACCGCGTCGACCATAAAAAAAGAGGATAGGAGAGGAGTCACGGAAAAAAAGAGAAAAGAGGCGATGATAAGATAAGGGAATAAAGGCGGGGGAGAGTAACGGATGGCAGTGTATCGGTTGCCGTATCCGCTTCCGATTGAAATATCACCTTTTTACCTTTTTATTTTTGGACTCTAGCTCGTATCGTACTCTTTTACTCCCCTGACAGGTGTCGGCGACAAGTATTCATATATAATTTAAGATTTACAGGCATACTTCACATCTCTTTCTTACCATTGTGCTACTTTTTGACATCCTCAGCACTAGCGACGTCCAAGTCTATTGACATAGTTCGTTTACTTTTGTTTCCTAGTACATTGGACACCAGCTAAGTTGAAGTCATAGGGTTGGGGAACCTAGTAGAGACCTAAGGGATCTATTAAACTAAGTAGAGAACTAAGGGATTGATTAAACTAAGGAGGCGCTTGTTTGAGCGTAACAGGGAAAAATTTATGAGTATGGAATGAAAACTTCTGTTTGGTATCAACAGGAGTAACACTTTCATTCTCCCATTTTCAGCAATACTTCATACTTGTGGGTTACTAGAGGAATGAGATTCATTGTTGGCTATACTCCATTCCCATTCCTTACTATATTCATTCCTATTCCTATTCTCATTTCCTTCTGTGAACCAAGCGCCCTCAGTGTTCAAGTCTAGTGCTGTGCACGTCTCGCTCTCTCCTGTACGAGGGGTTTGTATCCTCTTTGTCAAATACCCCGTGACAATCTAACGTTAGTTTCAAAACTACGTCATTTTATATGTAAACGGTCTCAAATATCTTATTACAACCTTATTTTTTGTCTTAAAATAATGTCGTTTTATGTGTAGCTGGTTAGAACAAAGTGTATGAGTCCCATAAAAAAAAGTACCATATCGACTTTTTATGGTCATTAGGCAAATAAGATAAAAATTTAATATTTAAAAATTTTAATTATTATAGAATCAGCTAAAGATTGAATAAAATTAAAGAATTTAAAATATAATAAAAGATTTCTTATTCATCTAAGAATTTAAAATTTAATTTAAAATATATTATTAAAAAATTAATTGAGTTATATAAACTTATTAATTAATAAAATTAATCATTAATTAATAAATTGATCGATTAAACAAAAAATTATTAAAATAAATCGAATCAAAAAATTAAACGGTTCAAAAATTTTACGATTAAACCAACTAAACTGACTGAGTATTTTAAAACATCATACTTGAGAGAATCTATAAAAAAATGGCATATATTCCCCTCACAATAGGTTGACATCTAAGTTGAACTAAATCTAAGATCTTATCAAGATTTGGATCCCATATTTAGAAAAAACAAATTAAATTCAATTTTTTAATTTCATTTTAAGTTAATTAATTTTTTATAATTATAACTCAATTAAACCAATTTTGAGTTAATTAACTTTTTATAATTCAAACTTAACCAAATTAAACATGATCATCCACTTTCAAAAGTCACCCTCGCATTAGTTAGTTGCAAGTGCGTGTTCTCTTTAGTTTACGCAACTCCAATTAGATCAGTCCAAGTCATTAGAATCCTAAGCCTGAAAAAGAAACTTTACCTTTGGCAGATACCAGCTTTGGCATGTATGAGTCATGTTTCATTCACCATTATCTCACCAAGTAAAGTGATACAGTAACACATAATAAACGCTCCTTCTAAAAGTGGCCAAGACTGACTCTACAGTTGTACGAGAGAGACTATGACATTTCGCACCGTACCTTTCCACGAAACGATTCCCTACCACACCTTGAATGGGTTTCTTCGTCAGCAAACCGACAAAGGTAAATGTAGATAAAAAAGGGGGTTGGGTTCTTGTTAGAGTAAAAAAAAATAATCTGATAAAAAGTCGATTCCTCCTTCCGCCGTAATAATAACAGCAGATACATGTGAAGAGAGATACATCAATCAACAGAGAGTAGTTGCAAAGTGGGCAAAGTATATATGCTGAGCTGATGAAGCACAACTTTATTTGCTTCACGTTTTCATCAAAATTTTCTCTTTTTCTTCTTTTGGTCACCGATTCAGGACTTCACAATCTTGGCTTCCCAATTTCTGCGACCATAAGATCCTAGGCAACATCAAATCCTCCTTTTGAAATGTTTTAATTGGGCCACTGCATCAAATACATGACAGCTTTCGTATGGCAGAAAAAGTCAAAAAATTTAATGCATCCCTGCCCCAGCACGGCTGATATTTTCCTCTACTTTACTTTGCACGACAATCACAATAAAGAATTACCATCCCAAAAAACCTGCAACCATAACTCATTAGTATCATTTAATGAGACATAAAACCACCCATCTGATCTGGTTCACCACTTTCAACTCCTCGCTACAACATTTTGAAGTTTTCGAAGCATGGAATCTGTACTAAAATTGTCAGCTTAAGACAAAAGCAAAGACTTGGACGGTTGGACCCAAGTTGTGCAAGTACGTGCTAGCATATTTTTTTGAAGACAGATACTTTGAAGATTTATGCGTACATCCATCCATGTCTGCATCCATTTGTTAAAAAAAGACAGCTGAAAAGACAAAGAGGTTATGTATTATTCTCAGTAGTACTAAGGAAAAATATCCTGGATCGACATCGCTTGTTTAAAACAATTGAACCAGTCCAACACTGTACATGCCAATCCAGACAGAGCACTGCATAAGATAACTGCAGAACATCATTAGAAGAGGTTGCAATCATAAAGATAGTACATTCAGCTCTTACTTGCATAATTAAAGTTGTGTTACATATAAATATGCTAAGAAATCCTCCACGTAAAAGCTTTTGCGTTTCTTTGTTCATATTTGAAACAAAGTGAGGAAGTTAAAAACCCGAGTTTGTGACCTTTGTGCTTGGGCCGTAATGAATTATTAGAACTCAATTCCAAAATGTGATTTTGCTAGGGACTTGAGAAAATTTTGTTGCTAAATAACTGAGAATCCAAATCGAATTGAACAGCCAAATGTAAAAAGAAAACGTCGCTCCAATAAATATACATTTACATGATTAATCATGATATGAACATATTATCAATACTTTTATCCCAATCACAAGCTAGCTTCTATGTGGTATGGGAATGGAGCAAGAATGCAGACTGCGTTTGGTTGACAGATTTTCAGCTGTTTTTTAGCTGTTTGACTTAAATCAGATGTTTGACTCATACCAATAAGCTCTTTATTTGTTTGGTTA
>JAOTBA010046542.1:0-13668 GCA_025629845.1 Erythroxylum squamatum
TTACAAGATGCACCACCTCGAGCAGTCTCCCTAAAAGCTACCCTTATCCACACAAAGAGCCAACTGCCAACTAACGGTAAAAGCCTTCCTCCAAATAAGTACTAGCAGAAAAGAATTAAGATGCCTAGTTGATCTAAACAGAAGCAAGATGAATTATCATTAGACCAGTAGCATATGAAAAACCCTACTTATAAGAGAGACAGAGAGTGAAAAGATGCATATATATGAAGAAAAAGAAAACCCTGTAATCGTATGAAAAACCCTACTTACAAGATAGCATCTTTTCACTCTCTGTCTCTCTTGTAAGTAGGGTTTTTCATACGCTACTGGTCTAATGATAATTTATAACCGTAAAGTGATTCAATTAATTTTATGCAATATAATAATAAATGATAAATAATATAGTACATTATAAAAAGTTAATAATTGTATATTAAAAAATAACAACAAATTTTTAATATATATTAAAGGACCAAAATAATTTGTTTACATGACTAATTCTCTACAATATCCTTATAATATGATTTAGAAATTATAAATAAATTAAATTTATATAGTAATTTCAAGAGGTATGTCAAATGGTGAAGGGTGAGGTAGATAGTATTTCTTTGAAAATATACTAATGATAAATTATAATTTATAGATAATTGAAAATTATATAAACATTTTAGTAACTATGAAAATTTAATATGTATTAGAGGTCTGTTTCATAATAATTTTAAAGATAATAATGCTTTAACATATATAACACAGACGTTGACACTTCTAAAATGTCAATTTGTCTAATTTAAGTATTTATTTTTTAATAAAACTTATAATAAATCATAAATTATACATATAAAAAACGTCATAATTAGATATTAATCTTGAAAAATGTGAATTTTTAGTATAAAATAAGTTATATTAGTTTTTTGAAGCAGTAAAAAAAAATTTAGAAGGTAAGCATCAAATGTAAGTGGTCTTCTTTATATTTTTTAAAAAATGTATTAAAATGTTTAAAATATATATTTATCCATAATGCGGAACTTAAAAATTATTATTTTATTAATATAAAAAACATGCAAATAATAAGTACATTGCCTTGTAGTAGGCAAAAGGACATCATTATAATACAAACAAGAGTACATTATCTTCTAATAGACCAAAGGATTTCATTACAATACGAACAAGATTTTGCAATGTGTTCAACTTAACTGTTATTTTAAAACTGATGTGATACAGACATGTGGTGTTGCTTGAGATGAGGTGGTATGATAGACACAAGACCACCAAGCGAAGGTCACATATTTCACCTGTAATTGTGCTTGTCATAGGGGTTTCTGTAAAATTTTAGGAATGGTAAAAAAGACTTGTTAGAGTTGTCAGATTTACAGCTTTTTTAGAAAACAAAAACATGACAGGTGATCAAAAAAAATGGTTGTGGGGTATGCGGTTCAACAATTTTAATTGACTCAGTTTTGGTGAGACGATGTGGAATGGGAGTCAATGGGAATAAAGTTTTGTTGGTGGCCGTTGCATAACGATTGATGTTTCGATTGCACGTTCTACCACTAGGTGACGCCAAGGAGATAGATCTCGTATTCAATGGGTCAATATGTTCTGAGCTTAAAGAAGACTTGCTAGTAGACCCTATTTTTAAAGAAACTTGGCGAGTTAAAGTAAGATACCATGGTTTGGCTGAGTTAGAATGTTGCGACACAACAAATGAAAACTTTGATGAGGACGAGCGTTTTTTAACTGTTGATCTTATGGACGAAGGGTGAAATCGAAGGGAAGATACTTGCGGATGATTGCATGAATTATAGAATTCTAATGATTCTTCAAAGTCCAATAAACATACCACTGTGGTGATTGTTGAAAATTCAACAAAATAGTCGAACACCCTGTAATAACAATGAAGATTTGAATTATAAGTAAATAGAAGACGACGCATTAGAAAAATAACAAAAAGAAGGTAAAAAGTATAACGTAACTGGGCAGTAGTAATAGGTTGATGTATGTTAAGAAAGTCTTTAAAATGAGTATTTTTCATAAAGATGTTAAAAGCGAGACAAAATAAACAAGAATTAGGCATATAAATAACAGTATTACCTTCCATAGATAAGAAAACAAAGATGGTGGGTCGATTACAAAAGCTCTGTAAAGTCTGGATGGGTAATAGCCGGTAACAATTTTCAATGTTTATAAAAGTACATTTATCAAAGTTAAAGCAAACCTGAGAAAGCCTGACAAGATAAAAAGAACATATTATAAGAGAACATATGACAAGGTTAAATGAAGCCACTAATCTAAATCTAATTAAAAGGTTTTTGATGAAAAACTATCAATTCACAATGCAGAAAAGACACAATAGCATTTCTTTGATAAAATACTGGCTACAGTTTTACGGGTTATCAATGGAGTTTTCGAAGAAATCAACATACTTTCATCAAAAAGGAGTACAAACTGCTCACAGTTTTTCGCATGGTTGATATTGCAACTTCCAAAGTAAACACAATGAAGTGTGTAAATCTACAGAAATCGAAGGAAAAGATAGAATTTTGATATGATTAATAATCAATTAAGAGGGATAAAAATTAAAATAGACGTATAATCAAAAATTATATATGGTCACTTATAGTTTTCGTGAATCGAACTTTTGGTAATCTTGTTTAAGGGTAAAATCATTAACCAACAATAATAAAGGAAGAATAAAGCTTTAGAACAAATTTATACGTAACAAATGCTAAAATCAAATTTAGAAAAGATATATGTAAATAATATTGTTGATAATTTCTGTTGGTTTTAAAAAATGAATCAGTGAATAAAAGGTAATTGGTGGAGTTAAAAATTACCAAAATAGGCCTGGAATCTTCATCGTGACCCGCTACATAAGCGAGCCCTTTTATAAGTTCAATGGAAAATTCATCTGCTGTCAAGTTCTCTAAATTTCAAAGAAAAAACCAATAACAAAAAGTTTTAAAAAAACAATATCTAATAGACTATGAACCAATATTTATTGTTCTTTATTTTGAAAAATACAAAAATTATTTATAATGGAATAGAAGAAATATAAAAGGATTGATTTAAAAAAACATACGACTAAGAAGTAGCACAAAAGTGTAAGAAAATTTGATTGCATTCATAATATTATAATAAGAATTACTATTACATTACCGATAACCATACTTTCCCTCCAAGAAAGGAAAGCCTTTAAAATTTTTGCAGCCAACTTAACGTTGTCACTGTTAGCTTTCAGGAATCATTCAATATAAGCATTGTTACAAAATTTCTTATATAATCAGGTAGATAATAATGTTAATGGCAGTAGCTATTTTGTGCATTATTGATATAATCTTGCTTCTTCATCCATAAAAAAACAAACTAGTAGAAAAAGAGAAAGATCTAACCTGCTTCTATGAGAGAGGAGTTTGCTTGGTTAGACACTTCAGCACAACTTTATTTTTCTGAATCGATTGGGGAAGATCTTTAAGTTGATATAGTGTTTCTTTGTTCCGCATTTTGAACAAGTAGAACAATATAAAGGGAAACACATAAAATAAATATGGTCGAAGATTTCGTGAATGTAATTGCTGAGAAAAAAATTGAAACGATAATAGACGTATGTCTCAAAACAGAAAAAATGACAACACATTAAAAGTTTGTTAAAAGCAAAATTAATTATTTTTAGATTTCATTGCCAGCAACCGAATAAATTTCATTTATAAGATTGCATCTTTAAATTAGTGGCGTATTTGTTGAAAGATTGTCTGTTGAAATTGACGGCATATTTGTTGGAAAATTATATTTTCTGACATAATGCAGGGTATTTGTTGGGAAATTTATTTTTTTTACAAGATTAGCAGTTTAATGTTGTTAAGAACTAAAGGAATGAAGGAAAGAATTAAAATATTGACCAGAATGTTGTATGTCACAGGTGTGACATTTTAAGTCACACCTATGAGACCTTTTCATGGGAGTGACTTAACATGTCACGCCCGTGAGGCATTTAAAATCTGTTTAGTTTTTTTAATCCAGCTTTGATTGTTATATCAATTAACATTTTTCAACATCAACATATGGAGTTTGACTTAGTTAATCATAACTTTGTTTAAGCTTTTTTTTATAACAAATTTCTTGTAGTAAGGAGTTAACCTGGATTCTTATCCAAATGATGAATAAGATAAACCTACGTGGCTTCTATTAAACACAAGATTGGAAACAGATACAAAACTTGGCACATTGTCTTTGTTTTGTTTATCTCCTTTGTTTTTATTTCTTTAAGCCTATCTGTGTCTTGTATATGTATTAGAGGAGATAGTCTGAGTAAATTAAAGACTTATGATCACAAATAATTACAATATCGAATCTTCTTTTCTTTTTATCTATGTTTGACTTTAAGTTTTAGATGCATATTTTTATCTTCAAACCTTTAACTAAATCACAATTCAGTACAAAAAATTTCAAATAATTTAAATTTAATCAATTTTTAATTATATATTTAAAATTATTAGTACCAAACACCTTTAAAGTAATTCATATTTTAATTATTAAATTTTTTTGTCATTACTCAATTATAGAAAGGAAAAAGGATTAAATTTCAAAGTAAAAGATTTAGAAAAGGAATAAATCATTTTTTTATTATCCAGAATTCAAATTATTGTTCTAGCTCCTCGAACACTTTAAAGACCACACCATATTATCAAAAAGTTGGTAAACTGAAATGGTAATACCTTTTTTGTATGTCATCATATGATAAAACAGGATAAACATACATATTTATAATTTCATCCACTTCTTGCATGGATAACTCATTTATATCTCAAATATGAAAAATCATAAATTAAAAAAATTCATTTTCTATCAATTACAAGAATAAAAAGGCATAAAGAAGGCTATACTTAATTATAATAATGTTATCCAACCTTGTTTGGTAGTAAGGATTTATCCTCTCTCAAAAGAAGTTGTGACAGAGCTAAAAAAGGAAGCAATTGAATTCAAAGTGAGTTGTACGACACACTAATATAATGATCTCACTTATAAAAAAAATCTATTTCCTTTTTGTTCATCTCCTTTAAACACCTATTTAAGAATAAATCATGAATGACACTATGCAGCTTTCCTTCGAGGGACAAAACATTGTTGTTTTATGTGTACTTTTGTCAATTTGAGAATTTTGGATTTGTTTTGCGACTCTCAATTAATCTTAATCTATACTGGATTCAAAATTCTCAAATTGACAAAAGTGCACATAAAACAACAATATGATAAATCCTTCAGTACTAACTGTATCAATGTCATTAAAAACCGTCCAGCCAAACTTTGCCATAGGATACTTTTCATATTAAGGGTCATTTGATCTTGCCAACAACTGCATTTAATTTCATAAAAGAAGAAAAAGGAAAAGAAACTAGAGAATTGTAAAGGAAAAATGAAACAGAATTAGAAAAGAAACATAAGATGATATAAGCTTAACATGCTAACTTCAAAAGATTACATAGAAGCAACATTAATTATCAGCAAATTACTTCTAAATTAGAGTAGGATGAAAACAAAATAGGTTTTCAACTTTAGAACACACTCTAGGTCTACAAAGGGACATTGAAATCCTAAAACCGGAACTCCTAAAGTTTATTTCGGAACATGGGCAAGTGGAATTTATGCCCATGAGAAAGCAACTCTATTTGCATGGTAGGGTGGATATTGAAAAGGAAAAAAATCCCATAGGTGGATTTAGAAGGATTGCATCTTTGATGAATCTCTCCCTTGCTTACAAACATCGGAAACCCAAAGGGTACTGGGACAACCTTGAGAATTTGCAGGATGAGGTACAATCCACCTCCTCATCCTCCTTTTTATTCACTCATTCATTATATTAAAGAGACTCCATAAACCATTTTTATAAAGAAGAATTGGGATTATTATATATATAAGTAGATTCCAGAGGAGCTAGGGAATGGATCCTACGTATATGCCTAGTAGAAAATCCTTTGAACGTGTAGGCATATTAAAATAAAATTGAATAACTTTCTATTATTATAATTCTTGCATGTAATCTTTGGTTCTTAAGACTTTGCATTATTATTATAGTAGTGTATAATTCTTACATATAACGCAGGGCATTACAACATCCCGCGGGCACTGGAGACATGAGGAGGACTTCAAGAAGTTTTGCGAATTTTGGCTCTTAAGCTCAAACATCCTAATAGATAGTTAAATGTCATTGTGCAAGAGAAGAAAGAATAGAGAAAAAAATACAATGATTAAATCATCAACCATGTAGTTTGATTATAATAAATTAACTCATAACACAGAGAAGTTGCCTTTGCCCAGGGTTATTAGATACATATCTGTAACAAACTCAACTGTAAGAATCCTCCTTTAACCAATCTACTCAAAGCAGTTTAATTCAACCTGAATACAAATAGTTTCAGCATTAAAAAACATTTGAGAAAGTATATGCAAATGTCCAATAAAATAAGAGAAACCATTAGATCCTCTCTTTTTTTTTGAAATGTGAGAGTTTATCCTTGTGAAAAAAGGTGGCACAACCATCAATCGTATGAGTTTTCCCATTCTAAACCTGCTATTACCAACATGAGTTAGTAGAATTGTAACATCCTGTTCCCATACTAAGGGTTAGAACCTAAAAGTTCGGTACATATGAGCTCAAAGAGAGATTAAGAAAATACATTTTCATGCTCACGCATAATGTTAGCATATACGCATATGAATATTGAATCTTTGCACGTAAAAATAATTGTACATGCATTTATTGAAAATTTCCAGGTATAATTGTTTATAAATGTGATTATATTTGGAATTGTGGATTATATGTGTGAAAAAATGATTTGGGGAGTATATTTACTTACTCATAAATTTTGGTGAAAATCTGGAAATTTTCTAGAATTTAAGGGTATCTTGGACTAAGAAAAATGCCAAGTGGCAAAACAATTGTTAAGTGGTAGAAGAAATTACTCAATGGCAATAAAAATTTTGATGAAAGATTTTAGGATTTATTGACAAGTGCCATTGAAAATTGAGAGAAAATTGGATTAGAAATTGAGGACAAAATGGACTAGTTATTATAGTAGATTAAATGGAACAATGGGAAAGTGACATGTGGCAAGTGACACACTACTTATCGAATCACGTTTTTATAAAGTGAAAGACCATATTTTGGTCCTTCACTTGCTAAAAATGACAATTGCCTATATTTTCATCTTCTTCATTCCTTATCTTCTCCATTTTTCTTCTTTACCCACGATGCTTCTTCTCCAAGCCATAAGGTCGAATCTTTCTTCCCTCCATCACTAGCCACTTAAATACTTGACTATCTCCACCTTGCTACTAAAAGACCCAACCTATTGCTCCATGAAAGTTGATGATCGTGGAGATGAAAGAGTTAGGGTTTAATGGTGATTTTTGAAGAATTGGAAGCTAAATCAAGTAAGTCATGTTTTAATGGGTTTGGTTAAATGAAGCATTTGTGATAATAGTTAGAGGTTAATCTCATGAAAGGGTATTTTGAGTATGTGGGTGTCGTCAATGGTGAGGAGGAGAGGGAGTAGAAAAGGGTGATCTTGGTATGAGTTGTGTTAAGGAAAGATTTGGAAACAAAAGTGGTAGTTAATATGGAAAATGTTCACTGAGCATACTTCAGTCTTTTAGCCATAATGTTTTCTCTAGTTATCCAAATGAGATGATTCTTGATTTGGATTAAAATAGAAACATATGGCTACATTGCTTATGAAGATATTGAATTTAAATTCTGTCTTTAAGAGTCTCAAAATTGTCATGAAGTTGAGAACTAGGTGTAATACATTGGTGGATGAATGTAAAATTTATGTTCTGAGTTTAGGGGAAATTCTGGATTGATCTAAGCTGAATTAGGGAAAGTTTTCTTCATAAAAGTTGTAGATCTTTCTCTTATCTTTTCAATGGTATATAGTAGATGATTTTTGGACATCGGAGTCGAAAGTTATGATCTTTATAAGTGGAGATGCTTGGGAGAGTGTAGTTAGTGATTAAGAACTTTTGGTGATGTGAGGAAGACCCTATAGAAACCTTCCTTCTTATGCACTGTAGACTGAAACCTTCCTTCTTATGCACTGTAGATTGAAACCTTCCTTCTTATGCACTATAGACAGAATCGTCTGGTCCAATTTTAACCCTCTAGATGACAGAATCTCTCTTTGAGGTCTTCACAAAAGTTGTAGATCCGACATCTCTAGTGAAAGTTATGCCAACTGTCCCAAGACAGGTACAATATGATTGATGGCAAAAATCATGATTGATTCTTTTGACTATAACTTTATCATCCGACCTCCAAATGAAGTGATTCTTGAACCAATAGATTCCTAGCAAATTTTTCTACATCTCCATAAAAACTGGTAACATTATGAATTGAATTGAAAAAGTTTGATTGAAGGAAAGTGAGGAAATCTGTTGGAATAGCATGAACTGGAATGATTTCACTAGACATACTTGGGTATTTTGAATATATCTAGATCTATAGGGTTCCAAATGAGATGATTTTTAATGTGGAGTACACTGGAGACATAGCCTTACAAATCATATGATAAGTCGAATTGTAATTCAGTCTCTAAGATGTTAAATTTTTGGATGGAAGTGGTGCATAGTATAGTTTTTTAGAATAAGAATAGTCCGAAAATGTTTTGGGTGTAACTTTCAAATTTCTGAACTAAATTGAATGATTTTGGTGTCATTAGAAACTTAATACAATGGGGAACATTTTTCTAGAAGAAAGTGTTGCCAAATTACTTTGTTTGCATTGTATAATTGATCATGGAAAATAGACCCGAAGGTCTAGAAATTTGGAGAAATTTATAAGAAAAAATGAGAGTTTGGATGATGTGTAATCTTGTAATGTTGGAATAACATTAGTGAATGAAGTGTTGACATCAAAGTACCAAAGGTATGAGTTTGTTTGGAAATAAAAATAGTCACATGAGTGATGTTGTGATTCAAAGAAGAGAAGTAAAGTGTATCAAATTATAGTGAATGAGAATTTGATAATAACAACAAAGAATGCTAACAATGAAATGACAAGTAATTGAGTTATAAAATGAGAATTGGGATAAGATGTGAAATTTGATAATATACCCAGAATTGTCATTGAGCATGCATTGTGCATAGTCCATATACACATTTGTGTATAAATAAATGCTTATAATTGTACAAAGTTAATAATGTGTGTGTGCAATGTGTATATTGCATAATTTGATGTGCAGGATAAACGTCTGCATTCAGACGTTTCCAGAACTTGAAGCAAATGCTAATTTGGAGGATACTATGAGTCGACCTAGATGGTCTCATTCACTGTTTGTTGTGTTTTAAAATTTTGCTTTGAATTGCTATTGAAATGAAATGTGATTATTCTGATTCCGAACATTAAATGTCCGAGGAGTTGATAAATGCATGAATAATAATAGGAGTGCTTCTTGTATGTTAATTTGACCAAATATGTGAAACACAGGTTGATTGTTAAATGTCAGACTGAGTTCCGAAGACAAATGTGGATATGCATATAAATGAAAAAGTGATTCTCAACTTTAATGTTGAATGCCGGAATAAGGTCCGATGACATGTCTAAAGTGAAAATAAGTAACTAATTAAAAAGGTGTGAATGCAATGCATTTCATTTCATGAATGCATGAAAGATAAAGGCTGTTTTGACCGGAGTAGCCACCGAAAAAGAGCTTAAAGCTCAAAATGTGAAAAAGAGCTTAAAGCTCATATCCTGAAAAAAGCTTAAAGCTTAGAAAGTGTATAAGAGCCAAAGGCTCACTATGTAAAATGAACCTGGTATCTCAAATGGATACGAGACAGTTATTAATGAGTCCGGTATCCACAATGGATACGAGACAGTTATAGGTGCTCGGTCATAATTCAAGTGAATGTGAAATATATGTGCCTCAATATGATTATTAATCAAATGATGTGAATTAAGTGAATTGTATACGTTATGTGATGAGTGAGTCATCGAGGATGATCACTCACTGAGTTCGCAAAACTCAACCAAAATTTGCAATATTTTTTTCAGGCTCAGAAGAGTTACCTCATTGGGTAAACGGGAGTATAGCCACTGCATTCAAGTAAAAGGTAGAGGTCGGGATCAGTTTGTATCTGCATTTTTATTTTCTTATTTTTGTATCAAATTGAGTCTTCCACAATTATTGTATCATGTATATTTGAATATTCTGTTTTGTAATAACCTTCCAAAGTGGAAAGGTTTGTAAATGAGAATGATCTTGAGTGTAATAATGATAAATGTGATTTTGATGTTATGAAAGAAAAGAATGGGCCCGAAATTGATTATTCATTTCCGCATACGCGTGTGACAATTTTGAAAAAAAATTGTACTGAGTTTTCGAGAGTTTGACCATTCTAGCATGTCTCCCTTACGGGGAACGTACTCGGGCATCACTCAAGATGTTAGGTACGTGTCTTGCGAGTGTGGGGTGCTACAATTATGGTCAAAAGTTGAGATACATTGCAAGCATTTCACTCAAAGATCTGTGATCAAATGGCTACGTCGAGCTATTGACGTTAAACATAGCATCTGTTGGGAGGCACCCCAATCTTATCCTTCATTTTAGTTCTTTGTTGTTTTAGCTTCTTTTGATTGCTTTCATTTGAATACCTTATTTGCTTTTTATCTGTTTTGCTTTTAGGAATGCAAGATTGGAGCTGTGAATTCTGATTTTAAGTCGCTGAGCCCTCTTTGATCTAAGGAGTCCTTATGTTCTCATCTCCTTTTTTTTTTAGGTCATTGGGGACAATGTTCCATTTAAGTGTGGGGTTGCGACCAATTTTAAAATTTTTGCAATCTTGCACTTAAACTGTGATGAAGGTTAAACCATGTCATTTTTTCATAGTAGTTGGACTGAGGATTGAGTTGTGTGCTTGAATTTGAATTAGGTAGCTTGAGTGGAAGGTGAATCATATGGATTGATTGAAGTAGTTAGTTGCATAAACTCAGTCAATAATTTGATACTTGAGTGATTAGATAATGTATAAAATTTTGATGGATTTTCACATAAGCACATGTGAGATTTTGAGCCTATATGACTGCATTTTAGATTCATTTCACTGTTTCTTTTGTTGTGTGTGATGCTCCCCTAGGAAGATTACCTCTAGAACTTGCATTGAACCGATTTGAAACTACGAGATGCATGCTTTATGGAAATGATTAAGGCATTCTTTATTATAAACCTATTAGCTTAAATGACCCACCTTATACATTATCCCTTACAACCCCTTTTGAACCTTTACCCTTTTTGATTGCAAAATAAACACTTAAAAACCCAAAACTCCACTAGCCTTTCCCAATCACAAGTATAATGAAGTGTTAAGTGATCATTTGGTCTATAGTTTGGGACTTTCGAGCTTACTTGTTATTCTGAGATGTTTATAGAGGTACTCTTACTCATATTTTATTGATTTATGATGCTTTTGTTTTCTCTTGTTTTTATTGTTTTTCCTTGTTCTTAGTTTTTAAAAAAAGAAAGAAAAGAAAGAAAAAGTAAAAACAAAAACAAAAAACAAAGAAAGAACAAAAAAAGAATCAAACATAATAGCATTAGTTAGTGATGAGTAGTAGCAGTCCCATGTATTCATTTGCATATCTCAGACTTTGTATTTAGTTGTCCCTTTTGCTTAGTGCTTTGTTAATGCTTGTGAATTAACCTATGACCTTTTTATCCTACCTTAACCCAAAACCCTACAACCCTAAATAAAAGTCCTTTTGATCCATGTTAGTGTGTATTTTATGTGGTAGAGAATTGGTAAATTTTGAAGCCTATGGTAGTGTAGTCTTTTAGAGGGAGTCTTGAATGAAACACTGACCCTAAACACTTGAGTGATTCGAGCGAAAAAGTTAGGAAAATCCATCTAAATTTTATATGTGCCTTTGATCAATGGTGTCTGCTTTTGACCTTGTTTATGTGCATTGATGAAAAAATTAAGATATGTGTAGTAGCTCAAAGCTTGAGTTTGCTGAAGTTTGAATGAATGCACACACTCAATTTTCTTTGAAAATGAATTGATGAAAAAAATTATTGTGTTTAAATTGCTTCGGGACAAGCAATAGTTTAAGCGTAGGGATATTTGATAGAGATAATGATAGGCTTTTTTTGATGCATTAATGTAGGTAAATTGTGCAATATTTTGGGATAGATATTACGCTAAATTGTTGTTTTTATATTATCTTTGAGTGTTAGGAGTTTTTTTGAAAAATAGAGCGAAAAGATAGCAATTTTGGAATGCACAAAATGCCATACACCAACAGCAAATTGAAGACTATACAATGGGTGAAAACGAAACCAAGCAAAAGGAGGGTTCAATCTCACTTTTATAATGCTTTGAGTTTGTGGAAATTTCTTTTGCTAAGACAATAGGCATGGGGTCTTGAGAAGCTAAAGTGGGAAACTATTTTTTTTTTCAAATTTAGGCGATTGCAAGTGTTCGATTCAAAATTTCAGTCCTTCCAAGCTCTATATGTTGTCTGTAAAATTTGCAAGTGCTTAAACTTTGCTTATGCGAAGGGCTTAAGGAATTGCCAATTGGTATTACAAAGCTGCTTAATCTTCAACATTTGGACTGTTACGACTGTGGTAGTTTGACCCATATGTCACGTGGGATTGAAAAATTGACTTCTCTTCGGACATTAACATACTTTATGGTAGCAGAAAACAACTCTATTCAGAAAAAGGGGGAGGGGTCCAGCATTTTGAAAATAAGTAAGGTAGCAGCTCCTCATTCGAGGGACAATAGAGCATCCATTGAAAGCAAATAGCAACCCCCACTCTATTCACATAAAACAGCTGCCACACACCATACAAACTCATGGAAACACAGCCTTCACCAGTAAAACACGCGGCCTTCACTCCATTCAACAACGCAGCCCCCACTTTGACGCCTCCATTCCATTCCACTCACAATAGACGCTGCCTCCACCCAGCACTCATGCACGCAGCCTCCACTCTACCGCAAGACAACATAGCCTCCAGACGTAAGACAAAGCAGCCACCAGACAACAACAACGCAGCCACGCAAAGGAGATTGGAGAGCAAGCTGTTTTGTAGCAGTTTGGAGCATTGTTCTTCATTTCAATTTGATTCCTTATGAGTTTGTCTAGGATTTATGCTTTTGGATTGCTTGGCATGATGATTTGTGGCTAGAACCTTAACTTCTCTTAAGGATTTGATGTTTTGGTGATGCTTTAACATTGAACATTACTAGAATTCATGACTGAATATTCATGTACTTGTTGATTTCCTTGGGTTTAATTGTTATTGCTTTAAATTATTGGAAGTTTGCTTGGTATAAATTCATCTTTGAAAAGAGGGGGTTTTTACTAGAAGATTGAATATAATTTCAGCTAGGATTTTCTTGTGAGTTGGGAGACCTAAGAAACTTAGGAGGTGAAAATAGAAAGTTTGGGTTTGGATCTTAGGAAACTCTAGGAAGAACTTAAGTAAAGGATTACTAAGAAATGTTTAGAATGGATAGATTAATTCACCTTTGGGAGAAAGGGATTAATTACTCTTAAAATTCACATACAAGGTGATGGCGTGTCAAACCGATCAAAAATAAATTCCTACTCTAGAACACTTAAGCGAGTAAAGTGGTGAATAGGGTCGAACCACAGAGACCAGTGAAGTA